>SZWC01006765.1:30562-41871 GCA_023375785.1 Penium margaritaceum | reverse complement strand
ACAAGACAAGAGAGAGAAGGGGAGCGAGCGAAGCTAGTACCGGTGAGCGCTCACCCACCTCGAGCGATGAGCTCGAATGGGTGATTGCCGCCACCCGGGGGTCGAGCCCGACCACTCGGAATTAACCGAGGGCGGCTACTCACCGATGCTCGGTCAAAAACCGGCACGGTGGCCCCCTAAGGATCAGCACCCGGGAAAATACAGCTCCCCCATCATATGTAAGCCACAAGAAGATGATGCAGGGCACGGCAGTGAGAATGTACGAGCCCGAGCATCTACCGCATCATAGACAGTCATAATAAAGTCATGAAATCATGCCATGGTTGCATTTGTGCCAGAAGGCACTCCTGGGTCCAGCAGCAGCTTGAGGGCAGCAACGGCTCCAGTCAGAACGGGCGCGTCTGACACCTCCCCAGGTAGCACCATCGTTACTCAATCTGTACACGAGCGTGTGAAGAGTGTGAGGGACAAGAGGTCATAGAGCTGTGAGTGGCCAACGGACTTCAACACTCTCCCATGACCCGCAGACAAGCCACCCACACACACAGGGTACTGTCAACAACATGACCACAAGGGACGAGAGGGGAGACACCAACAATCATCCTGGATCATACGAACTGATGAGACCCACAGAGTGAACTGCACATTTGAAGACATTACGACTGAGGGCTTTCGTGAGAAAGTCAGCTCTCTGCGACCGTGTATCCACCCATGCGATTTGGACAATGCCAGCAGCAATGCACTCACGAACAAAATGATGCTCCACATTGATGTGTTTGGTGCGTGAATGATGCATGCCACTGTTTTCAGCAATGGCCTTCGTGCTTTGGTTATCACAGCGCAGAGTGATGCAACGAATGGGAACACGTAGCTGCTGAAGCAAGCGACACAGCCAGACAGCCTCACACGTGCCTGCACCCAGAGCAACATACTCAGCCTCAGCTGTTCTGCGTGCCACACATCCTTGTTTGCCACTTTTCAATGAGACTGCAGTGCCACCAACCAGAAAGATGTATCCTGTGCGGCTGCGAGCATCAGAGTCATGAGCCCAATCACTGTCTGTGAAGCCATCCACTATGACTGAGGGCTGAGCACGATAGAGCAGGCCGACGCGAGGGGTGGACAGAGCGTAGCGTACCACTCGCAATGCTGCCTCAAGGTGGCGCTCGCGAGGGCACTGTGAGAACTGGGACAAGAAGTTCACTGCAAATGCAACATCCGCCCGTGTGGTTGTGGCAAGGTACATCAGGGATCCAATGACTCGGAGGTAGTCAGTCACATCCACCACCTCCCCCAGCTTGGTGAGATCAAGTGACTTCAGGAGAGACTGGCCAGCTGGCGTCATGGGGGTGGATGCTGTGGGGATGGAGGTGAGAAGAGGTGCGAAGCGCTCCCCTAGGCTACACACATACGCGGCCTGATGCACATGCATGACACGACGTGCACGATCGCGCTCCAACTCCATCCCGAGGAAGACACGGGCTGGACCGAGGTCCTTCATCTTGTATGCGGACTGGAGCAACGACTTCGCAGCAGTCACAGACGAACTGTCGGGAGAGGCAATGAGAAGGTCGTCCACATAGACAAGAATGGCGACAAGCGGCTTGGTGGGGGGACCAAGAAAGAGAGCCGGGTCCACAGCACTCCGCTTGTAGCCCCCTTTCTCAAGGGTAGCAGTGATTTCTTGGTTCCAGCACCGTGGGGACTGTTTTAGGCCATAGAGAGCCTTGTGCAAACGCCAAACCCTGTTTGTGCCATCAGAGAAGCCGGGTGGCTGGACCATGTATATCTCCTCATCCAACTTGCCATGGAGAAAGGCATTGTTGACGTCCATTTGCTCAAGTTCGCAGTCATGCTGCGCAACTAGGCTGAGTAAGGCTCTGGCTGTGGTGTAGCGGCCGACCGGTGCAAAGGTCTCATCAAAGTCGACGCCAGGGATCTGAGAGAATCCCTTAGCCGTGAGGCGAGCCTTGTACCGTTCAACTGAGTTGTCTGGGTTCAGTTTGCGGCGGTACACCCATTTGGCAGCAACTGCCTTGCGACCGGGGGGGAGATCAACGAGCTCATACACCCCATGTTCAGACAGAGCATCAAGTTCGGCCTTCATGGCTTGCTCCCACAACGGGGAGTCAGTGGCGGTACGCGCCGCTTGAACAATCTGGGGTTCGGGAGGCAGAGGAGAGAAGCGAGCAGCAGCGAAGCATGAGGCAACATACCCGGCGACAGAAGAGGTCAAGGCGGAGTGAAACTCTTGTTCCACAAGAGAGTAGCCAAGAGCAGTGCTGGGATGCACAACAGAGGCGGCAGTGGACAGGCCAGTGGTGGTAAGACCAAGAGCGCGAAGGCCAGGGTCACCAGAGACGANAGAGCCCGAAGGCGACCACCACGAGTGTAGGGTGAGACTGGGGGAAGGGACGGAGCCCGCGCAGAAGATGAGGGGACGGCAGGACCAGGTGACGTGGGTGGAGAGGAGGAGACAGGAGGAGACTCCGAGGCGACAGGGGACGGTTGCGAGACGGCACCAAGGGTGGGAGCGGAGGAGGAGACGGCGGGAGAGCTAGGAGGGGAGCCCACAGAACTGGGTGAGTCCAAGGGAGCCGCGGACGGTGAGGAGACGAGAGAGGGAGACGAGGGGAGCGGTGAGCTCTGGTCAGAAGAGGGTAAGACAGAGGGGACCGAGGGACGGGCCGAGGGGGAAGGATCAGGCCCAGAGGGCAGAGAACCACCACCCCCACCCCGAAGAGATGGAGAGAGGGACCCACCGAAGCGGGGAGCATCACGCTCAAACAGGTGTTCGAAGAACAGTGCATCACGGGACTCCACGACACGACAGCGGGATGGATCCCAGAAGCGCCACGCCTTGGAGAAGGGAGAGACACCAAGAAAGACGCAAAGGCGACCACGGGGGGACAGCTTACCACTGCGCTGGTCGGAGGGGATCCAGATAGAGGCAAGGCAACCCCAAAAGCGAGCAAGACGAAGGTCAGCACGCTGTCCAGTCCAGCGCTCAAAGGGGGTGACAGTGTGGGGAAGAGGTCCATGCGGGATGCGATTCCAGACCCAGGTCATGTACGACATAGCCTCAAAGGCAAAGAGGGGAGACTGACCCGAGGCGGAGAGGAGAGAACGAACACCGTCAGCAAGGGTGCGGTTCCAGCGCTCGGACACACCATTGTGCTGGGGTGTGTACGGCGCAGTGGCTTCAAGCCGGACACCACGAGACTCAAGAAAACGGGACGTGGGGCCAAAGAACTCACCCCCACGATCGCTGCGAAACACACGAAGGGAGCGCTGACAGGCACGATCGGCCTGAGGGAGCCAGGATTCGAGAATGTCAGTGACTTCACTTTTGTGTCGCAGGGCAAAGACCCAGCGGTAACGTGAGTAGTCATCAGTGAGACACAGAACGTACCGACCAAGGCCGCCCAGGAAATCGTGAGAGAGGGGGCCCATAACGTCGGCATGCACCAGATCAAGAGGGTAAGAGGTAGTGGAGTCAGAGGTGGAAAAAGGGGAACGGTGCATTTTGCCAGTGGCACAGTCAAGGCAAGTGGACGTGCAGGGAGGAGAGAAAGTGGCGGGGTCAAGGCCATGGGCAGGCTGTAAACGAAGAAGACGCTGGATGGCGGCGGTGTGAATGTGACAGAGGCAACGATGCAGGAGGTCTGCGTGGTCAGGCGACAGGGGAGGTGCGACATGAACAAAGGCAGAGGCAGCGGAAGAAGAAGGCAATGTGAGCGGAACGCGGAAGAGGCGATCACAGCGAACACCACGCAGAACAACACGGCCAGAAGAGCGGAGAGAGATGGAGGCAAGGCCGCGGCTGGACGAGAAGTCCATGCCTTGATCGTCAAGGGTGGTCACAGACAGAAGGCTGACCTCAAGGTCAGAGACATACAGAACGTCAGGGAGGTACACAGTGCCGCCAGGGCCAACAAAACGGACAACACCAACACCTTGGACAGGGAGAAGCTGGCCTGAGCCAGTGCGGACAGAACGCACAGACTGCACAGGCCCGAGGGACACAAAGGAGGAGCGACAAGAGGTCATGTGATGGGTGGCCCCTGAATCAATGATCCAGAGGCCAGGTGAGGCACGAGTGGAGGGGAGAACAAGACAGACGGCAACAGTGCCACCAAGGGGAAAGGATGAGGAATGACCAAGACGAGAGGGGAAGGTGTGAGACTGCCAATCCTCAATCCATGCACGGTCATCAGGCAACTCTCCTTGCACCCCACCAGAAGAAGGACCACGGAGGGTAACGTCGGACTCACAGGACAACACAACGGGGTGGCCACTCACACTCTCACCTCCCTGAGAGCGAAGGTGAAGAAGCTCGGCCAGGCGGCGCTCAAGGGTGCGCTCCTCGTCCCGGCGATCGGAGGAACGCTCAGACGAGCGATCAGAGGAGCGATCGGAGTAGTGGCCATCATCTCGAGCCCAATGAGGGATGGAGTAGTGGGAAGACGGAGGTCCGTAGTAGGGACCAGACGGCGGTGGCACCCAGCCCCAGGGGCTGGGAGCAGGCGGTGTCGGCTGAAGAGGAGCGAGTGTTGTAGTCAGGGCAGAGGCAGATGAGGAGGATGAGGAGGACGAGACTGTCACTGTGGCATCAGCAGAGGAGGATGTAACACCGGTGCGCACCAAATGCGCACGCATGGAGGAGGCAAGACGTGCGTCGTCACGGGGGGCAAGGCACTTGGGTGCAGAGTGACCGGTTGCGCCGCAGTTCCAACAGGTGACCTCGGGCGCATGCGTCCCAGAGCCCTTGCTGCCACGTCCACCCCCACGCCCTCTGCCCCCACGTCCGCCGCCACGGCCAGAGCCGGGGCCACTGCCACTGCTGCGGGAGGCACCCTGGGCGGAGTGCACAGAAGACTGAGAGGAAGAGGTAGTGGAAGAGGTTGCAGTGCCGGCAGGGGGTGAGGAGGTAGTGACTGCTGCGATGGCGGCGCGATGCATGCGTTTGTTTTGGAGAGCGTTCCACCAGTCAGTGAGACGTGCGGTAGTGAAATCAAAAAGTGGACCAATCCCCGGTGGGGCATCAGCAGGGACAGGTGCAGAGGCAAGGCGCTCGAGCTCTGCCTGGGAGACATGCAGATACAGGTCAGACAGCTCAGGGATGAGGCCAGCAACGATGGAGAGACAAGCGGAGAGAGGACCTGGTGTAGCTTTACCAAGGTCCCGCAGCAGGCGCAGACTGCGCGCCCAGTAATCGTCGGCAGACTCATCCGCCCGCATCTGCAAGGTGTTGAATTGGACGGTGAGAGCACTTTGGGCGGCATGCCCTGTGACAGTCTTGCGACGACGAATGAGTGCGTAGGCACCCACAGGGTCAGCAGCAGTACCTCGGATAGGGTCAGCATTGTACGTACCAATGTCGTCTAGCAGGTTCTCGGGACCGGCGGTGATGAGGGCCCGCACAGCACGGGCCGCTTCCGCCGGTCGTGGAACAAACGGTGGCTTGGCAGGAGAGTAGTACTCCCACAGTAGCTCACCCTGAGCCCACGCGCTGAAGCGTGTCTCCCAGGAGGTGAAGGTGAGTTTGGGGGTGAAGTGAGGTGGTGGTGTCTCAAAGTCCTTCTGCCGTGCTGGTGGAAGAGCATCGGCTGAAGCTACCCCAGCAGAGAGAGAGGGAGCAGAGGCATTAGCAACACCACCGCCCGGCGGTGCTAAGGAGCCTGTGGAGCCTGATTTGGCAGCAGGCAGAGCTTCGGCAAGAGCTGGAATAGAGCGAAGGCGCTCAAGCACAAGGGAAGCTAGAGTGGCTGCCAGCTCCTGCTGCGCGTCACGTTCACGTTCAAGCTCATCCTGCGCCTTTCGGCGCTCAGCCTGGGCCTCACTAAGGGCGGCCTGAAGGGCCTCTAGCTTCTCTTCCGGTCCAGGCATGATGGGAGGTAGAATGCAAAAAGAGATTAGAGATCAGAGGAGAGAGAAGAGGGAAGAGATAGTGAGAGAAGGGAAGGGGAGATGTGGTCTCACCGCACTAGTGACGGGGCAGCAAGGAGAAGAGAGGTGCCACCACAGCTGCTGCAGACGAGGAGAGCACTGCCACCCACCCTGCAACCGCCACGGTCAGGCACAGGAGGCCGGTCACAGTGGCGCCGGCTACTGCTGTAGATGCAGATGCCACAAGGACTCCTGTGGTGACGTGTGGAGTCAGCTCGCGTGGAGCACCTGTGGGGGTCAGGACAACTGATGCAGTGGAGGCGCGGATGGAGCCGACAGCGGCTGCAGTGGAGTCAGCAGCAGTTGAGGCTGTAGTCGCAACGGAAGCTGCTGCCGCTGTGATCTGGGTGGCGACGTTTACTGCTGCTGCTGCAATCAGCGTGAGTGAGGCTGCTGTCTGTGCGTATGCTTCGGTTGCACGACCGACAGCTGTCTGAGTGGGGGCCCTGCAGGCACGGGCGGTTGCAGCAAAGGTTGCTGCTGCCCCAGCTGCTGCGTCAAGCACGGCACCTGCGAGGCCAATAGAGTCCGTGTGCACTGGGAGCGCAGGGATGACCCCTGGCACCTCTGCAGTAGGAGGCGGTGCAGCAGATGCAGCAGTAGCGGGGGAAGGGCCAGCAGTGGTGTGGGAGGCGGATGCAGATGTAGATGGTTGAGTGCCAGCTGCGGGTTGCATGGTTGTAGGACGAGGAGGAGATGGAGGCAGATCGTCCGCAGTGTATACCTGGCGATTGATCTCCTCTTCTCGTGCAGCTGCTTCCCTTTCTACGTCATCTCGCCAGTAGTTGGAGTCGAGCATGCGAACCCAGAGAGGGGTATCTGTGTCTGGAGGTGTAGGAGGGTAGTAGTCACTTGGGTTCTCCCACCCGTCATCAGCGTACCGTGCAGCAGTTCGGGGAGAGTTGAGTTCCTCGTTAGGGGGGCCGTCGAGTGGTGGAGAATCCAGGGTGACGGGTGTAGCTACAGATGCAGCTGACAGTAGGGATAGAACTGGGTGCACCCAACGATAACGAAAGGAGTGGAGAGTCAAGAGTGCCACCAGTGTATGCCGGTGGGGAGACACTGCCGGCAAAGAGGACCCGCAAGGGTGGCAAACTACACCGAGAGAGAGCAGAGAGGGGTTGCAAGAGGCCGAGAGAGGGGCAGTGGGTGAGTCCAAGCCCCAAGCGACTGCGGAAGCAGCTGAGAGTGGCGGCAGAGGAAGATGATGCAGTCAGGTGTAGTGCGGGTGCGGAGAGAGCAGCTGCAGACAGTGCAAGAGTGCAGTGTACGGGGAGCGCACCTGCATGCAACGCAGGAGTGCGGGGTGCAGCGAGAGAGAACGCTGAGAACAGGAGAAGGCGGAGCCTGCTCATAATCACCGCACAGAACCTCACTTACAGCCCAGAGTGGCTGCGGAGACGTGTGAGGCGAGTGGTGGAGAGCGAGAGGTCGGAGAGAGACTCCGGTACGACGGGCTCCCGGTGTGTGCGAAAGCAGAGGTTGTAACTCCCGCAGGCTCCAAGAGACGGTCACTCGCCCCCGGCCGAAGATGGTTGGGGACGAGGAGATGATGCAGCTCAGACGGCTGCTACGGAGTGCAAGAGATGCGTACGGCAGCAGCCAGGAGAGAGGCTGCGATGGTGTGTGGGCCGCGGGAGACGACGGCCACGGGGCTTCATGGACCAGGATCGTGGAGCGGTGAGGGAATGCATCTCACTTGCTCTGATACCAGTAGTTGCTAGGAAGGTTCATTGTTAGCTAGGCCTGGTGTGACTAGACGGAAGTGCATGAAGCTCAAACGAGTGGGACGAGCCATGGATGCGTCAAGTGGCTTACAAAACTCGCACTCATAACAAGTGAAGAGGGAGAAGGGGAGCGAGCGAAGCTAGTACCGGTGAGCGCTCACCCACCTCAAGCGATGAGCTCGAATGGGTGATTGCCGCCACCCGGGGGTCGAGCCTGACCACTCGGAATTAACCGAGGGCGGCTACTCACCGATGCTCGGTCAAAAACCGGCACGGTGGCCCCCTAAGGATCAGCACCCGGGAAAATACAGCTCCCCCATCATATGTAAGCCACAAGAAGATGATGCAGGGCACGGCAGTGAGAATGTACGAGCCCGAGCATCTACCGCATCATAGACAGTCATAATAAAGTCATGAAATCATGCCATGGTTGCATTTGTGCCAGAAGGCACTCCTGGGTCCAGCAGCAGCTTGAGGGCAGCAACGACTCCAGTCAGAACGGGCGCGTCTGACACCTCCCCAGGTAGCACCATTGTTACTCAATCTGTACACGAGCGTGTGAAGAGTGTGGGGGACAAGAGGTCATAGAGCTGTGAGTGGCCAACGAACTTCAACATTTACCTCGTCCGTGGAAGCCAAAACTGGTTGTAAATTAACTGCCAAACTGTCACCCGCATTCGTTCAAACTATTTTTTTGGTTCGCCCATGTGTGCTCTTAAACATTATGTATGGTTTGGGCAAACTCTTCCTAAATTACTTCAAGCTATGTTGGATTTATTCCAGCTTGTGTGGATGTAAAGGCGAAAAAGACAACCAAAAATGGGGGCTCGTGTGGGTGGCCCAGTCAACTGGTGGTGATCACTTTGCTTACTCGTTACTCACCAACTACTTGTCTTTCCATTCTCCTACGTAACGTGAGCTTGCCCCCGATCCATGGCGTCGTTCCCCCCACCTGCTTGTATGCTTGCTTTCCTAGTCTAGCAACCATAGCTACCTACTGGTATCAGATTAGGAGGAATTTCTACTCCTCGTGACAGTCCTGAGGCCTTCTTCAGGTTGCACACACTTGACCGGTGATCCCGTATAGCTTGCTTACGTACGACGGCAGTGGCTTTAGTCATAGTTGTAGCCTCTGCCTCATTTGCAGCACATAGTCGCCGTCTCTTCGGCCGTGCTATGCTCAGTCGCTCACAACAATGATCAACTTGGATCAACGGCAGAGGCACTTCTCTACCGCTGTCCACTTTGCCATCAGCCGTGTTACGGCCTCCGCACCCATGATGGCCACGCTATGGCAACGACGGACTCACTTGATTCAGCAGCTGTGAGTGTGCATCGTGGTGCCAATGATTAGCACAGTTGTTGCACACACCACAGCCGCACGCACAGTAGCCGTGATCTACATGCTGCTCGGACTTCGTGAATGGCACAGTTGCTGCCACATCATTGGCATTCTCTGCCACCGTTCATCCGAGTCTCAGCCGTGCTGCGGTCGTCGCACATTAGTGGACCACGCTAGTACCAGAGCAGCCGCTCTCTCGTCCGCGGTCCTGCCGGGATGCCAATGGTGACCACAGTGAATGCAACATCTACAGCAACAGCTCTTACACACAACTCCCTGCAACTGACACTAGTGTTCTCCATGGCCAGCACCTCAGTTCTTGGCCTTGCTTTGGCCGCAGCACCTTGTCCTGTGGCCACACTGTGGTCACTGAAGCTGTCCCTCGATTTAAAGCCGCTCATTCATGTCTGCATCATGGTGTCAACAGCAGCAGTGTCACTCTCATCACTGACCTCCTCTTAGCTTCACAGGTTGCCCGTCTGGGCAGCCAAGCGCTCAGCGAGCTGGCGTCTCCTCTGGCAACTGAACCTATTCCCACATTGCCTAGGCTGCACGTGACCGCAACGCCATCCTCGACGAGGTTGCGTACTACAAAGAGAGGGCGGAGCGGGAGGTGTGGTCGAGGGTTCGCCGCCGTAGTCCAGGGTATTACCTTGGCCAAGACTACGACCCCACAACCTACTATGAGTGGGAGGACGCCAGAGAGTACGCCACACATTACCAGTCTGCCGCCGACGATTCTCCAACGACGCAGAACGAACCGGCCACGGCACCACCACGTGATCATAGAGCTCTTCCAACACTAGTATGCCCACCTATTGCCCATAGAACCTGTCAGTAGTGTCGTTGTGGTGTCCCTCGTGGAGAAGTACCTTCCTCTATAGCAGCAGCACCTACAGCATCCGCCTCACGCCGGGCCGTATCCCCAGCTGCATCCGCTATAGACTCTGCGTCGTATTCATCTCTTGACCTCCTGACTACTCTGCAGGCCGCCCTTGTTTCTAATGTTGCTGTTGCTTCCACCTTTGCCGCCAGTGCACGCTATGCACGTGCACCAACCAGTACTTCTATAGGCACATAAATTGAGGCATACAAATCAGCTAAAATTGACCACGGTTCTCTGGTAGCTGCTGTTGTCAATATCGCCACTCAGATCACAAACTCCCATTTATGGTTAATCACCTCTGAAAAATACACTATTCATACAGTGTACATATCAAATGTAAGCCTTTGGAAATTTCATGGAACCTTCGTGGAAGATACGTTACAATTCAATTTACTACGTGTGTTCATACATGTTAGCATGTACTTGTATGCCTCAACATGCGAAAGTTCTTGGAAGGCTGGTAATAGAAATACAAAACCCAACAAAAACCATGCTTTCTCTTTCCACAACTCCATTTACAGTTCCCTTAAACAGACTTACATTTGTCCTTAGACCTTGAAGATGCTACTTCTGTGAAGAATGCAAACGCCTATTCTTGGCCCCGGAACTAGTCAAAGACACAATCGACACCATTTTATTGCCGAGGTTAAGGGTTGAATTGTTTCTCTTTCCCAGAATCCTGCTGGGCCCCACTGTAGCGGGGCCAAACATGTTCCCTTCTGTCGCAGAGGGGGATTTGTATCCCACACTCGAATCCCTCGCAAACCTGTTATCGATCGTCACATGTGTTGACGACTAGTCGATGGTCGTTGATCGTCAATTTCACTATGTCTAGACAATCGAAGCGTACATCGTCGATCATCGTAGATCGATGGTCGACGAGTGTCTATTGACATCTTCTCAAAATACACTTTGTGTATTTTTCACGTGTCNTGTTCCCTTCTGTCGCAGAGGGGGATTTGTATCCCACACTCGAATCCCTCGCAAACCTGTTATCGATCGTCACATGTGTTGACGACTAGTCGATGGTCGTTGATCGTCAATTTCACTATGTCTAGACAATCGAAGCGTACATCGTCGATCATCGTAGATCGATGGTCGACGAGTGTCTATTGACATCTTCTCAAAATACACTTTGTGTATTTTTCACGTGTCCGTCAGATACACTTACCATATACACTCCCCCAATACACTTTACCCCTTTGGGGTGGGGGGGAGATCTCCGACTCCCATGTTGCCCCCCCCCCCAAAAAAAGGTAAAGTGTATTAGGAGAGTATATATGATGTGTGTATCTGATGGACATGTGAAAAATACACTAAGTGTATAGTACACTTCGTGTATTCAAGTAACGGTTGTACAATACAACACCCAGATACACAACCCCAATACACTCGTCACTTCTGG
>SZWC01006765.1:14739-26754 GCA_023375785.1 Penium margaritaceum | reverse complement strand
TGTGTGTATCTGACGGACATATGAAAAATACACTAAGTGTATAGTACACTTAGTGTATTCAAGTAACGGTTGTACAATACACAACCTAGCTACACAACCCCAATACACTCGTCGATTCTGGGAGGGGGGGGGGGAGATGCCGCCGACGAAGACAAAATGCAACAATTGCGGAAGTACGCTGGTTATGAAGCTGGTTATGTTTTGTGTCCAACAGTTCTGAAAGTAAACACCCACTTTACAAAGGTAACCAATCTGAAAACATGAAGGTATATGTAGGTCTACTACCCCGGTGTTCTTTGAATTCGAATTTAATGTTTTTAAGGGTAGTCGAAATCGTACCATTTTTTCATTCAACGAATTTAAAGGAACACTTAAATAAATAAATACACGTTTATACGAATTCTAAGTGCCACACATAAATTTTTGTTTCATGGTCCCGGGTTCAAGCAGTCCAGCACCTGGTAAACGTAGCTAAAAAATATCGGAGCGTGTTTGTACGCGTACGAACTACACGTACAGACACACTTTCGAGTGCGACAGGTGCGACAGATACGTGCGCCGCCACGAGGACTGTCAGCGATGTCAGCGATGTCAGCCACGTCACTGCTGACAGAGATGTTAGTGGTGTCGACGCTGTCCGCGGTGACGAACTCGACGAAATAACGGATCACAAAAAAAGTTAACTTGGCAATTGTTCGAGTTTAAGGAGCAGGGTCGTCCCGAATTCGATCATTTAGGAACACATAAATAATTAGGAAGTGAAAAATCTGTTCGAAATTAAGGAACACATAATTAGTAAAAAATAAATGTGCGAATTCAAAGAACACCGGGGTATACATCAAGACCGGAATATCATATTATTTTTTCCCCTAGCTAAATAATTGCATTGAATTCCCAAGGCACAAGTATCATATACATAGCGTTCCAAGTGAACTGAGCATGAATACCTCTCTAGACAACTTCATGGAAATTTCCTTATAGTAGGTACCTAGTACACTAAATGTGCTGTGTATAAAAAGCCCTCGATTAACCATACCTCCAACCTCCACAGATGTAGTTACATCAGCGACAACGGTGGCATCAGAGGCACTCTCTAATGCCGTCAGCTCCATTCACACATCCATTGCACATGCATCAGCATTTCCCTCTTCATCAACATCAATGACTCGTCACATTCAACTGCTGGTCTTGATTGCTGCTGCCATCTCCGCCCTGCCGGCCGCGACACTAACGGGATTTGCATCCCTCATTGTCTCAGCATCAACTACTGTTGCAGTTGTAGCTTCCTCAGCTACAACTGCTCTTCCACCTCTATTCTCCCTTTGTCGTAGTGCTTGGTGAGCTTGGTCTCTGCCTTTTTCCCTGTCTCTTCTGTGTTGGCTTGTTTGTGCGTTCATGTTCATTGCCTTGCAACAGACCCTTGACGTACCCACCACACATTTCCCATGCCCATTGGGCAAGGGAAACTCTGTTGAAATTGTTTTGGCAGAGTCATGTCACCAGCATCATACCGGTCGACGATGACCAATACAGTTCATTGCAAGCTGAGCTGCAACACGAGCGCACTGCTCTACAGGCTGCACTATTGAAGAAAAATTGTGTGCTGGACAAGCTGACCATGAGGCCTACGCATACCACATTGTTTGTTTCGGTCATTAATCACCTCCAGCATGCATTGTGTGACACACCCTCTGCACCCACTGCTGCTAGTGTTGCTGCTGTTTTCTCCACCTCACCCGCTTCCGCATCTGTCACCGGTGGCTCATCCTCCTTTGATCCTCTCGCAGTCATAGTCGACGCTGGGACACCCGCTGCCAAAGCACTTGCAACATCAGTGCAACGCAAACCTGACGTTGACTCTAACCCACCTCACTTCGCTTCTCACCTCACCTTCTACTCTTGGGAAATCCGCTTGTTTGGGCACAGGTAGAGCAGCTCTGAGAATACTATCATGAGCCCCATCCCTCCACTGACCCTCATTTTGTGCTTGTTGAGTCTGAGTCTGCCCGCGTTGTTCGTGCCCTCATTCGTGCCGGACTCGACGGTCTCACTGAAGAGATCCGGTCCTACAATACCGACACTACACACCGTACTACTGCTGAACCTATTAGCGCTTACGCGTTGATCAAACGGCACACAACAGTGACTGGGCATGCTACCCAGAGTGTTCTCACTATTCAGTTCAACACGCTCTCCATGCGTCCTGATGAGATCACCGATGGGCTCGTAGTCTGCGCCTGCTACGTGACCTTGGCAAGGCCGCACCTGGAAAGCTCCTTGCTGTCCTCTTTATGGTTAATAGCCTCATCCCCGAACTCAGTGACATCTTCCGCGAGGTGAAGGCTACTGAGCTTGAACGCATAGCTACCATACGTGTCCTTGTGGATGCACCATCCCACATCGGTGCCCTGTGGGAGTTCACCTCTCAGCGCTTGACGGACTGGTGGAGTTCGCTGCAAAACAATCGCATCCAACGTGCAGCCGTTGCAGCATCTACCACCGTAGTCCCTCCATTATCCTCTGCTCCTACCTCATCTTCCACCACCACCTCACCCACGACAGCCGTCTTGCTTGCCTCTCTAGGGGGTGGTGGGCGTGAGGGCCGTGGTAAGGGCAAAGGCTGAGGGGGTGTCACTGGTGGCAGCGGACACGGAGGCGCAGTAAGGGGCATAGTTTTGACATCGCCTCCTCTGCTTCCTCCTCCTCCACCACTGTTATATGTTGGAACTGTGGAGCCGCAGGCCATGCGGCACCGAAGTGCCCAAATTCTCTTCATGATGGTCGCCTTGCATCCGACATACGTGCGCACTGTGCACTCTCATCCTGCACAGGTGGCGGTTCCCTTCCTTCCTCCGCCTCCCCTGTCCAGTCCAGCCGGCTATCCTCCTCTGCTACTGCTGCTGCCTACAGCACCACCATGGATCCTCCATATCTGTCCCCTCTCTATGGTTGGCCTCCGGGGTTTGGCGGCCATGTCTACTTCGGGTGCCCTTCGGGGTCCTATTCCCCTCCACCATGGAATTCGTCCACCAACACCTCTCGGCTCCCTGCCTCTAGCGTCGTCATAACCCCTGGCCCCGCCGACGACGAGCGCCAGCTGGACTCTGCACTCTCTCATGCCGTTCACTAGAGACACCTTCGTGATCATGGAGGTGAGAGTGTACGTTCGGTTGAGGGGACATTTGCGTGTGATTTCACTACGTCTCTTTGTGGTCCTTCTTCTGGTCATGTTCAAGGTTGTTCACCAGTTGATGTCTCGTGGATTGAGGAGTGGCAGTCGTACAACTTGCCTCGTTGCCTTGCTGCTTGTGGTCAGCACCTCCCTCATCGCTCTGCCATTGTCGCCGTGAGTCGTGACCCTGCATTTGTACGCATTTCGGATGACTTCTGGATCCTTGATTCCAGAGCCACCCATCACATGAACTTGTCTCGTTCCTTGTTCATTTCTCTGGGTCACGTGGGCTCCGTGCGCTTTGTTCATACTGGCTTTGGTTAGCTCTTACTAGTCCAGGGTGTTGTGGTTGTCTGTTCTGTTGGCCTTTAGGGGGAACTCTTCCTTCCCAATGTATTATACATACATGCTCTTGAGCTCAGTTTGCTCTCTCTTACGAATATCGATGACCAAGGGATGGACTTCGCTTCTAGCCGCAGAACTACCTCTGTGTTGCATCGCATCACTGGCCGTGTTCTACTGCGTGGCACATGTTGTGACCGCTTGTACCATGTTCCCTCTCTTGCTCCTCATCCATCTTCCAATGCCCTTGTTCATGTTGCACGCTCCCTCTGCCTTGCACACACACAACTCCTCCATCATCATCTCTGCCACATCCATACTGCTGCTGTTGACATTTTGCTGCACGACACACCTGCTCACGGTCTTGAAGCCAACACGTTCCCTGCACCTTGTCCCACTGACTGCCTTGACTGTGCTCAGGGAAAAATGTACCGTTCTCTGATTTCCACATCCGATTCCCGCACGTCCTATCCCCATGACCTCTTACATACTAACTTCATGGGCCCTCCCACCCATGATGCTCTTGGGGGGGTTGGTTTCTATTTCCTTTGCCTCACAGATGACTTTTCCTGCATGCGATGGGTCTTTGCCCTTTGCCGAAAGAGTGACGTTTTTCCCACTATCGAGTCCTGTCTGCCACAGGCCGAATTGGCCTGTGGTCGCTATGTGAAAGTCTTTCGCGGTGACCTTGGTTCATGGGCCCCACACCTCGCTTTTTGACATCTCGTGGGATGTGTATGGAACCTTCTGCTCCTTACACACCACAACAGAATGACATCTCTGAACGCTGGAACCACACTCTTGCTGACGGTGTACTCTTCTCAGTGAGTCCTTCCTTTCCCCTGTCTTTTCCTTTGAAGCCATGTCTTACATGACATAGGTCTGGAACTGTGTTCCCCATGGTCCCTTTCCTCGTCATGTCACCCCTTTTGAGAGCTAGTACGGCCGTCGTGCTAACCTCCATCTCGTCCGCGTCTGGGGGTGTGTTGCCGCCGTCCGGTTGCCCGAGGACTTTCGCGACGGCAAACTCAGCCCTCGCGCCCGCCTTTGCACCTTCCTAGGTGTCTCAGCCATGTCCAAGGCGCTACGCTCCTGGGACTCTGACCACTCTTGTGTCATTGAGTCTCGCGACGTCCTGTACTTCGAAGATGTATTTCCTCTTGACCTGTCTCATGTCCCTCCTCCCTCCTCTATCTCCTAGCTGCATCAGCTTGGGAGGGGTGGGTTTGTTCCGGCCTCGCATCTCTGAGGGCTCTCTTCCCCTACTCATAAGGCGTCTCCTGGTGTTCCGCCTGACACGGAGAGTGGGGAAGAGGACTATTCATCCTCGGATTCCTCAGAGTCTTATACATCGTCTAAGTCGGATACCTCCCAGACTTCTTCTGAGTTTGTGCCCTGGCCATCTTTTGGCAGTCCCTCTGAGTGTGCGCTCCGACCATCTTGTGGCAGTCCCTCTGAGTCCGCGCCCTAGCCATCTTCTGGCACACCCAGGTTCTCAGATTTGTTATCCACTCATGCACAGTTCCCCGTGCACTCTACTTCCAGCTCATCCCCTGAGTCTGCATGACAGGGTGCAGACACCACTCAGGTGGAAGAGACCAACGGAGGTGAAACTCCTCAGGTTCCCCCTCCTGATCGTGAGCCCTCCACTCATGGGGGGAGACTGTGTACTCTTCCACAGACCTCACAGTCTTCTCAGTGGTGCTCACACTTGTCAGTGGCGCTAGCTGATACTGCTTCCACTGGCCCGTTGTAGGCCTCATAACACTTGCAACGAATCACGCGCTCCAGCACACCGTCCTCCATTGTTAGCCCCTCAGTTCGTCCCATTGGCCTTGATGCAATAGGCTTGTCCGTGAGTGTTGTTCATCCCAACTCAGCAGTTAGCTACGGTCTTATAACCCATGAGTTCCACAGTGCTCTTGAGTCTTCCGTCACCAGTTATGTTGCCTCATGCTTCGCAACCTCTGGCCTTCCTACACTTCCTCCCGAGCCTACCATAGTGCGGTAGGCTCATGAGGCTGCTGATGCTGACCTCTGGGAGAAGGCCATGTAGGAGGAATTGACTACAATCTAGGAGCATGGCGTCTTTGAGCTCGTGGACCTTCCTACAGACCGCAAGGTAGTCTCTGCTTGATGGGTGCTTCAACGGAAGCTGAAGCATGATGGGAGAGTTGACTGATACAATGCTGGCCTCACGGCTAAGGGTTTTTCCTAGATTCCTGGGATTGCCTTTGACGAGACCTTTGCTCCGGTCGGACGGTATTCCATTGCCCGAGTGCTGTTGAGCCTTGTCGCCCAGCACGACTAGGAGCTAGAAAAGATGGACGTTCACAACGCCTTCCTACATGGAAGGCTTGACAAAGAGATCTACATGGTCTAACCACCAGGGTTCACCGATGGCACTAACAAGGTCTGGCAACTGCACAAGGCCCTTTATGGGCTCAAGTAGTTGCCGCATTGTTGGAATATTTAGATCTACTCTACTCTTAGGCGGGGAGGTTATAGTCACACGCACGTACACACATACACACGCACACACTCACGCACACACGCACGCACGCACGTGAGTACCCCCTCAGAGGCATTTGTGGCCATCCTTGTTTATGTTGATAACCTGCTCATTGCCTCTCCCAGTCCTGCAGCTGTCCAGTCAGTCAAGGACCCACTGTAGTCCACATACAAGATGAAGGACCTTGGTCCTACACGAGTGTTTCTTGGGATGGAGCTTGAGCGTTACCGTCAGCGACACACTCTACATATACACTAGGCTGCATGTATCCACACATTGGGGGAGCGCTTTGCCTCTCTCCTTGCGGAAGTTCCCACTGCGTCCACACTGATGACTCCAGTAGGACACCTTCTGTTGAAGTCACTTGATTAAGCACAGCTAGGGAAAATTGTCGATGTCACCGACTACCTCAGTGTGGTCGGCTCCTTCATGTACCTCACGACTACCACTTGGGCGGACGTGACCTTCTCGGTCAACTTCGTGGCTCAGTTCTACCAATAGCCTTGCCTGAAACACCTCGAGGCTGTACCGCGTGTTGTTTTTCACACACTGTCCACTGTACGTGTGAGACTGTGCTACCAAGCACAACCCTCTGTGGTGGTGGACGGGTACACAAACAGTGACTGGGCACATGAAACTGATACTCGTAGCTGCACCAGTTACATCTTCCTTGTCGGTGGTACTGCTGTCTCCTAGAAGAGTGGTAAACAGGGTTGTGTTGCCCGGAGCTCCTGTGAGGCAGAGTATGTTGCACTTGGCACAGGTATGTGTGAGAGTGTGTGGTTGTCCCACTTGTTGCAACAGTTGTGTGTACCCATCGGTTGCATCACTTTATGCTATGACAACCAAAGTTCAAAAGCAATGGTCGAACACGATGGCATACATCATTCTCGTAGAAAGAATGTCAACATTGAGCATCACTTTGTATGTGAGCGCATTGCTGTGAGAGAAGTTCAGGTTGTCCGCGTTGACACTCGTCAGCAGCGTGTAGACTTTCTTACCAAAGCTGTCAGTAGTGGCATGTTCAAAGTGACTGTGCATGCTATTGGCCTGCTGTGTTCTCGTGATGCCCCTGGTTGACATGAGTCTTGTGCATCTCATTGTCTTGTGACGTGCTTCTTGTCTTATGTGTGTGTGGACAGTTCATCTGTGGGTCATGGGGGAGTGTTGGTTGTGTATGTGACACACGCAAGTGACCTCTTGACTCTACACAGACACATACACACACACATCATCACTACAGGTCACTAACCTGGTCTAAAGCTCTCCGGTGCAAAGCTGTGACACAACATAGCATGCACAGTGGTGGCAACACCGTCCATTTGTCAAGTAGCGACCACAGCACCAACGATGGCATTGTGGAGAGCTTGATTGCAGTGATGTTTAATACTGCTACATTCTAGAATGGGGCACAGACTTGGAGGAGTGCATGCACCACATACAATCGTGATCGATGTGGTTGGATTCTTACACATTTGCATGCTTCTAGCGTAGTGAGCCGGGTTGCTGGACCGGAACACACAGCCGTTTTACGCGCGTGTGTGAGAAACCTGTTGGGGCTTGTTTGGTCCAGGTTCGGGTTCGATACGTGGGTGGCGTCCGGGCCCCACGTTGAGAGCCTCACGTGGGTGGCCTGGTCAACTGGTGCTTATCACTTTGCTCACTCCTTACTCACCAACTACTTGCCTTTCTATTCTCCTCCGTAACGTGAGCTTTCCCCCGATCCATGACATCGCTCCCTCCACCTGCTTGCTTGCCTAGTCTAGCAACCACAGCTACCTACAAACCCTACATCAAACTATGTGGTTTGCGTGTCGGAAAAAAATGAAGAGCTCATTGCTCGATTGCGATCAAGCGAAAACACCCATTTTTTAGATCGAGCAAAAATGCTTGTCTCTTTTTAAGTCACAAACTCTAAAGGATTTATACGCAAATCCTAGTAAAACCCTATCCCGAATAACATTCTGGTTTTCATGCAGGGTTTTATTTTGCATGGGCTCCTGTTGGGCCCCGCGATGGCGGGTGTCGGAAAAATGTCTCCAAGCCAAGAGTTGCTCAGGCTCTCTTGGAAAATGACAGACAGGAATAAAAGGTTCAGAACCTTGCTGGAACCTCCCTTGACCAATGGCTCCTCGGCTCTAGAACCATTGAACTGACAGTCAGGGGTTACCCTTATAAAGTGACATCTGTCACACACGTCCGGGTAGCGCAAAAGCTGTTATCACACTGCTTTGTCCTGTTCTTCTTGTGTATAGCGAGGATATTCATTCCCTCGTAGTCTAAACCAAAACAATTCTATTCATCCTGTACGCCTTTGGTTCCACGGCCTCGCCGCCGTGTCTTCGCTCTGCTCGCTCTTTCCTCACTCTTCCTTTACCATCCAATCTTAAGCTCTCAACTTCACACCGCTTTACTCCTTCAGTCTTGCTCCTTCGCCCACCTCGTCTCAACACATCAATTCGCAACATCAACTCTGCATGTCGTGTCCTATGCATTCTCTCGCTACATGCCTGTCTATTCTCACCGCTCTGCCTCTTTACTCATAATACATCCACCGGAGACTTCTGTTTGCATCTCTATGTCTAAATCCTTGAGTAGCTCACCGCCGTCATCATCATCTCCATGAGTGATGCATCACTCTACTTCTTCCAGCTTCTACCATCGCTTCCTCCGCTCACTTCATTCTTCTGACAGCGGGGCCAAGCAGATTCCCTGTCAATGCATGGGTAGTCTTGGACCCCCCATGCAAACTACACGTAAAATCCCAAGGAAACATTCAAAAACCCCTCAAAAGAGGGTTTGTGAATGTGCAACAAAACAGTTGACATCAGCATGTTGACATTGCATCGCATGAAGTGTTGAAATTCCGTGATTTCTTGTTGTTGGCGGATACAGTGTCAATATTCTCAGGCCAGTGGGTAGGGGAGTATTATTCTTTCGAAAGCTAGATAAGATATTAATATTCTTCCTATCACCGGGTAGGGCATGCACACGATGGAATTTCATGGGTAGTCCCTACTTGTATTGTGATTTGTATTTGTTGTGATGTGAGTCGTTTACATGTGTTTGTACAACTTACTATGACCAATCGACCGTGTCCATGCTCGTACAGATCCCTGATGCAGACCCAGTTGGTGCCGAAGGACAGATTGGTGGTGGCTCCATCCACCGGCAGCTGCCAGACAGCTGCCATGGCGTCTCGGGTGCTTGCTAGGATGCTCCGTTGTTAATCTGTTGCTGCCAGAGTTTTTTTGGTGGACTGAGTTCTAAGCTCGACTTACACCTTTTACGCTGTGTGTCCATGGATTGATGCCAGACCTATGTGTGTGACCAAAACTAGCGTATGGCTCAAAATTTTGCATTGCTAGGATTAGACGGTGTTGTGTTTGGATGCCTGTGCGTAGAGTTACGGCCAAAACAGTGGTTTTGGACCAGCTTTAGGACAAACTGAAACTACTATGTGCTTCGTCCGGCGTGCGCCGTGGAATGTGTTTATGCTGTGTGCTTGTGAGTTGTCATTTCTCTCTGCAATTCTGAGCTATTGGAGCTCATGAGACTTTGCGCGTCTCCTTAGCCCAACTCTTGCTATTTCTTGCACCTGCTTGCTTGCTAGTGCGCATGCTGACTGGATTGTAGAGCCACGTCAAGAGCAGCAAGGCTAGGAAGCTTCCTCGCAGTTCCACATGTTATCAGAGCAGCGAGGGATCCCTTGCTGCTCTGATAACATGAGGAACTGCGAGGAAGCTGCACAACAGAGACGCAGTAGTGGCAGTGGCAGTGAGAGTGATAGCTAAAGCTACGGTCCTCGGAGGACCCACCAAGCCACGGTGACCAGCCATAGCAGATTGCAGGAGCGGAGACACCCTTGCAACTACATCACCATGCCACCACCATGGGACAGCCAAGGGTTTCCCAAACTTCTCCAATAGCAGTTGAGGCACATGATGTTGAGAAGGGGTCTGGGAAGGTTCCTAGAAGCTTCACTCACGTTGCACCTACCGCATCCCCAAATGTGAGAGAGGAAAACCACCCCATTTGACCATCGTTTTTGGCGTGTAAGTGCTCGTTAGAAAGCTCTTGCAAAACCCTAACCATCGCATCCCCTCCCGCCTCATTCCGTGCTTTGCTGGCTCCAGGAAATGGAACAACGCTCTCAGATGTAGATTGTTTCCGGATTTTGGGCTGAAAAGAAAACAATGACATTTTTGAAGGTATTTTTGTACCACCGCCATTTCATTCAACATATTCTGGCACATAATTGCTTTGAATTTCCCTTCATTTGGACTACCTGTATCCTGATGTCATCATTGTAGGTGATGACGTCAGCACCAACACTTGGTCAATTTTTGGCTGAAACGTTTTTTGTTGTCTGAATTTTAAATCCTCAAGAAACGCCAACGGTTTGTGATTATGAAAACATTGACGTTTGGACCCATTCTTAGGAGCACCGATGCCGCCTGTCCGTGACAAGGACAAAGGGCTAGGAGATCCCTCCTCTTCCTCCTCTTCGGACATCATGAGTCCACGGTTACCGTCACTGGTGATCGATGAGCTTCGTCGGATGCAAGATGAGATGCACCGCCAGTAGCAACGTCAAATTGTTGAGGTACGAGAGATCCCAGAGTTACTTAGGGGTCGTTCAGGGGCCTCACAGCCGACACTTGGAGGCCTTACTACAGCCCCACCATCCGTTCAACAGTCTATTCCATGTACAACACCGCGACCTCAGCACCACTCATCACAAGCTGACCCTTGGGATGAGGAGGAGATGGAGGATGACCCATGCGAGGACGAGATTTAGTCCTTGAGGAGCATATCCGTGAGCTACGGCTGGGATTCCAGCCTCTCACCCCACCACCTTCTTGGTGTCATGACCAACCACGTTGTTCAGTAGCATTCACTTTTGGTGGCGTTCCTCTCACTTATGGTCTCCCTGTGCCTTGTCCACCATCTCTCGAGACTGAGGTCGCCCTTCCCACGGAGCGGCGACCAAAGGAATTTAAGACACCTCCACCCCGTTACGACAACAATGAGGGCTTTGATTGCCGGGAGACCCTGTTTCAGGTTTGGGCCGACTCTGAGGGTGTCTGGCCCTACTACCATAGCCAGTACCAGACTCAAGATGCTCACGAGGTACACAAGCAGCAAGAGCAATGTGCAGCCTGTGCTACACCATGCCGCGGGAGACTGTGGTCAACTTTCGTCACTTTCTGGATGAGGCTGGGACCGGGACTAGAGCGGACCCACGCCAGGAGTGGGAGCTAGCCTTGACACTACTCGCTATAGAGACCCATGCCACGACGGCGGCTCTACTACGTGAGTTCCACTCCCCTTGCCAGGAACCCACGGAGCTCGTAGCAGACTATTGGCAATGCCCCATGCGCATTTAGACACGTCTTGGGACAGGTGGCTGGCCGCACCCATGGGTACTCGACACCATCATGATTGGGGTGCACTTGAACCACGTGAAGCTCTTTATGGGTTTTGACCGTGCGGCCCTCTCTGAGTTGTCAGAGGCACTTCAGCTGCTTCCTTAGGCTCGTTGCTACTTTATCCAGGTGACATTGACTCATGAGGCTACTATCACACATCAACAGAGTTGCACTTGTTACAATAGTGATTGCAATCCCTCCTATGCCTCTGTCCCAGTTCACCAGTCCTTCCTCCACAGCTTCCTCCTCCTCCCCCTCCTCTACCCTGAGAAGCAACAGAAAGTGTAGAAGCATGGAAAGGTGATGTGAGGGAAGAGAAAAGAATGAGAGTAGAGAGTTGGCTGCAATTGGATGAGAGCAGGAGCAAGAGGCAAGGTAGAAAACCAGAGTCGACAGCATAAGAGGTTATGCCAAGAGGATGTGAGGGTCACGAGGAATTGCTGTGTTGACGTGAGCATAGCTCAGTGGAGGAACAAAGTGGCAGATCAAGAAGATGCAAGAGAGAGAGAGAGAGAGAGAGAGAGAGAGAGAGAGAGAGAGAGAGGGAGAGAGAGAGA
>SZWC01006765.1:3140-14434 GCA_023375785.1 Penium margaritaceum | reverse complement strand
GAGATAGAGAGAGAGAGAGAGAGAGAGAGAGAGAGAGAGAGAGAGAGAGCCAGGATTGAATGGAAATTGATGAGCAAGAGAGGAATCGCAGAGTGGAGACATGACAGCGTGGGTTGCGGAAGGCAAATATGATGAGCAAAACGGTTTTGGGTTAAACTTGGAGGGAATAAAAATCCTCTGTATAGGACAAAAGAGTAGAGCAACGGCTTCTTTGTGCTAGTTGGACGCGGGTGGCAGGTGTCACTTTGTTTGGGATGCCTTGGCAAGTACGTTCCGTTGTCACAATGGATGATGTTGCACCCACCAAACTTGTAGAAGATTTCTTTGCCCATGAATTGAGCGACCTCTGTCGCGGTTTTGTCTGACAGGGCCCAAACAATCAGGTACTTGGTGAAATGATCCACCGCCGTGAACCAATATCTGTTCTCGTTCCATTAATTCAACGACCCATGGTAATTGATGTAAATGATTTCTATGGGATCCCTATAGCTAAGGGGCATGTAGGGGTGGTGTTCCCGCAGACCTGGCCCTTTCAGATCGTAACAGGTCAAGCATGCCTGTGTCACCTGTTCCACCATGCCTTTGAGGGTGTAATTTTGCAACTATGTGCAGAGTTGGCAGATCAGCTTTTCTGCTCCCATGTGATTATGGTTGTGGTAGGTTTGCACCACTAGCTATTGGATTCCAGGGGAAGGGACCCACACGTCACGTTGTCCCTACTCTACATTGGCTTTCTTCCAAAGGCGCCCATCTTCCCTGACTTGCTTCATGGCAGTGTGGGCCATCGCAGCGGGCTTGAGGTGGTCGTGGCTGATGCCAAATTGCCGGTGAATCTTGCGGTACACCTCCCTTGCATGTGGCAAGAGCTCTTGATGGTGTGTTGGGGGAGTTTCATGCTTGTGCAACATTTGTGCAATAGCCTAGACCTGCCAGTCATGCGTCTCTGGCGGCCCTCCTATGGTCTCTATGAAGGCTGGGTCCGCTTTCCCTTCATCTCCACATCAATCGTACATGCCCGGAACATAGTATGGGTCGCTCTTCTATCCCGTCTTCTTCTTCCAGGCTGGTGCCACCCCTGTTGTGGCCGCTGCTACTGCCTCCTCAGCTGCCTTCCTCCGCCTTTCCTCCTCCTTTTCCCACTACTGTTGCCGCACCTCCTTGAGGACTGCCATCTCCTTAGTGTCATATACGATATGGGGTGGCTGCTCCTAGTCGACTGGTACCAAGAAGATCCGCAAAAGTCCCAGGTCACTTAGCTCACCCTCGGTGGGGCTCCAGTCATCAAGACTTTTCCGCTGGTGCACCACATTGGCACCCATCACCTCAGCCTCCGCTCAAGCCCCCTGGGGTGTTGAGGACGTGGAGGGCTCCTTTCTTCTTGCAATCCTAGTATCCTCCTCTTCCCCCCTAATTTTGTATACCACCTAGACTTGCCTGCGTGCTTCCTTCCTCCTATCTCGATGTTTTGCTTCTCCTTGCTTCAGCTTCCTAACCGCATCCAGGATGTGATCCTCCAATTCCGTGGCAACTTCTTGACTCTCCCTCTCCACGCTACGCATGCGTCAATTTTATTTACCAACATGTTGGAACAACATTGTGAACCATTCTTCCAGCCCTGCTGGATCCTCACCAGTGTCATCCGCCAGATCCTCAACTAATTCCACCTGCTCCGTCTTTCAGGGTTGATTCTCCGCGTATGTGGTGAAGCACTTGGCAACCGTTTTCCTCCATGGTTCCGATACCCCTTGGAGAGATAGGCACACACTTGGCTCTTTTGTAGCGGATCCTTCTGCCGCCACTTCTCTGTAAATGCATGCAGGTGATAACCCTATCGCCACTACAGAGGATTGGTGCGCTGGGTGGTAGGCACAGTTTCGGTTCCGTGGCAGTGGGTGTGCAGGTGTAGGAGATATGTACAGGCCAACTCTATGAGTAGGTGGCGATAACGGCGGAGGGACCGCTTGTTGGAGTATCTGCGCATGTCTCACCACCACATGCTTGTGCCTTCCATATCTGGTTCATCCGCGGGTTTTTCCAACACGATCATCATGCTGTCGCATACCTTGAGAAGTGGTCACCCTGGCATGCTATAAGAAAGGGCATGAATTTCTTCTATCAGCAGGAGCACTCCCGCGGTTTCAAGCATCTGCAGGTATCTTCATTCTGTGGTGAACGATTGTATTTCGGTGAACACTTGGCGGAGATGCTGGGGCCATCTATCAGTGTACACATTGAACTAGAGGAGGTGTTCCTTGAGTAGTTCCGCGTGTACCAGGAGGATGACGTGGGCCATCCACTGTCACTGCTCCTTTCCTTCCTCTCATATTCCTACACTTTCTCTGGAGATTTCATCACCTGGCGGTAGGTCACCAAGCATGTTCATCATGCTTACTCCTTCCATCCTTGACTGTAGCCCCTGCGCCAATCATTGTGCTGGACTGGTGTGTGCTGCATGTGTTCTTGCATACGCCCTTGCACAGAGGGCAGAGGGACTGGAGAGCCTGGTGACTTCTGCAGGTCCCGCTGAAAGCGTCTGTGGCTGGTGTGTCAGTGCAATGCCGGCACTAGCATTGGTGCATCCTGCTGGAGGCGGGATGCCACATTCAACTCCCCTTATATTAAGCGCGGTCCCCGTGCGTCTGTGCCCTCGGCCTCGGCCAATAGCGTGGGCCGCGGGGACAGCTCGCTGAACGTTCTGTTGTCCTGTCATGGCTGTTAGTGGCGGCGGTGGTAGTGCTCCAGGTGCTTGGGATGAGACCAGGGCTTGTGGTTGGCAAGTGAACAAGCACGTGAAAGATTGCTCATTTGCAGCAGAAATCAGACTGAGAATTCCCTCGCCAAGTAAGATACTTGCATGGCATGGTGCAAGCCAGTCAACTGCAGGACATATGACATATGTTCGTGCCGCGCTAACCTGGAATGAACATGCGGCGTGGACATTTGCAACCTGAATCGGCAGCATGTCAATTTGTCCTCTGGGGGCATCAATGCTACCGGATGCGAGGGAGAAACGCAGCGGACTCGGTCGGATGAGGTGGATGAGGCCAAGAGCGCGAAAAAGCTGCATGGCGACTATAGTATGTGTCGTTCCGATGTCAACGATGGGTGTGAACTTGCGGCTGCAGATCCATGCATGGCACCATGCAACCGATGGTGTTCCCTCTGGTGGGTTGGTGTCCGCAATGACCGAGGTTCCCAGCAGGGACCCGAGTGAAGAAGGGTCGTGCCTGCATCCGCATGCAGATCACGGACACTGAGATGAAGATGGCGGATCCCTAATGTAGTTGTGGGGTTGCATGTGAGGCAAAGACCTAAGCGTGCAAGGTTAACGTTTGTACTTGTGACCACCTCGGTCATAGTGTCGGCGGAACGCGGGTGAAGGGTGAGGTAGTCGATGAGGGGAACTGGGAGAAGAGGGTTTCTGAAGAGGGCGAAGGTGCAGGGGTCGGCTGTAGATGGGACTGAAGGAGTTCAAGAGGGAAGATCCAAGAGGGGTGGTCGTGGATGATCGCGGGATGGTGTTGTGGCCTCCCATCTTGCTGTTGCCTCAAGATTAGCTTGAGGGAATTCCCACACATCTTGCGCTGTAACGGATTCAAAGCCATAGCGAGCGAGGCGGTGCATGTGACCGGTACCGGATGGTTCCACACATGGAAGGGCAGGCTTCGCTGTCGATGTTCTGTGGATTCGCCCCTCGAGTGGTTGGCGCAGCAAGGACCCACTAATCGAAGGTAATGTGGAGGAGGCGGGTGGCAAGCTGTTCCTCATCAGGAGTGAAGTTACGAGCAACCCCCTCCTAGGTACACTCTATCCATTCTGGTGAGGTGGAAGGAGCTGGAGGAGCCTCGTCCTCAAAAGGGAGGGTGGCTGGAGGCCACCCTTTGCGGGGAAGCCGACTTAGTGCATCCGCGTGATGGTTGGCCAACGCAGGGTAGTACTGAATGTGGAGGTTGTATCCTTGGAGGAGAAGTGCCCACTTGGCCAGAATCCCCTCGTGGTTCTTAGTGGTGAGGGGCCAGTGCATCACCTGTTGATTTGTATAAATGGTGAAGGGTTTGCCATTCTTGATGTAATGGCGGTAGTGCCCTAACACCCAGAGGACAGCAGGTCGTTCCCCTTTGACCGGTGGGTATTTGCTTTTTGCATTCTTGAGGGCACTGCTGGTATAGGCGATGAATCTATGGATTTTTTGCTCCGCTTCTTGGGATAGGACGGCATCCAGCCCCTCACAATACCAGTCCGTGGTGATGATGAGCGGAAGATTGAAGTCGAGGAATTCCAACATCGGTGCTGTGATGAGGTGGAACTTGATTTCCTTCCACGCAGCTTGGCATGCGGCTGTCGAGAAAAAGTCTGCATCTTGATGTGTCAGCTATTGGAATGGGCAAAAAATCTTGGCGTGGTTGCAAACAAAACACCATTAGACTGATACAAAGCCCAAGAAGATTTTAACCTGCCTGGCAGAGATGGGCTGCCGCCACTCCTTGACTACAGTAATCTTCTCTGGGTCAGTGGTGATGCAATTCGTACTTATGACAACCCAAAGGAACTCCATGTGTTCCGCGCCAATGATGCAATTTGCAGTCTTGATTTTGAGGTTTGTACGGCGAAGGGCAAGAAACGCCACATCGAGGGAGGTAAGGAGCTTGTCAAAAGAGCGATTTGTAACCAAAACATCGTTGATGTAGTATCTCATGTCGGGAAGGTGGTGGAGGGTGGTGTCCATGACGCGCTAAAAGGTGGCACTGGCATTGTGGAGACCAAAGGGCATGTGTGTAAAGGCATAGAGTCCCTTAGGGATCACAAATGCGGTCTTAGGAATGGATTGTGACTGCATCGGGATGACATGGAACGCGGACTTGACATCCAAATTTGCAAACCAGCTGCGGCTTTTGTGCCGTCCCTGGATGCCCACAACGAGCGGCATGGGATAGGCATCCTCCTCTGTGACACGATTGAGGTCACGGAAGTCCACACAGAACTGCTTGGTACAGTCCGGCTTTTCCATGATAACAAGGTTGGCTCACCAAGGACTACTGATGGGAATGATCACCCCTTGCTCTTTGAGCTCTTGAAGGCCATTCAACACCATCTGCTACTGGTTAGGTAGGATGCAATGGACCTTCTGATTCATTGGCTGTGCATCACTCGTGTTGGTGATGTGATAGGAATCTACCATGCAAATCTCAGAGGTGGCACCCGCAAAGACTTCAACGTGTTGCTGGAGGAGTTACTGCACCCGTGTGTGTTGTTCGAGTGTCAACCGCTCATAGAGCATGTGGTCAAAAGGAGCCGGTGGAGTTGGTTCCGCATTTGGCCTTTGCGAGAACAACTCTTCATCCCCGTTGTAGCCATTACCCATGCGAGATTTCCCCTTTTGCTAGTAGCCGAGGAGGGTTGCCCGGGTGCCAACCTCCGAGTTGGACAAATCTGCCTCTGCTTCCACTATGTACTTGTTCCACTCCGCGGATGCCTCGAGTGACTCCTTCCCCTACACGTGGAAGCTCTCCCACACGTCCTGCTTGCAGATAGGACAATTGCACCTTGCCTGCTAGGGATTCAGGCTCCCGGCGCGATGGAGGTGGGGACAGGGATCTGTGTGCTTGGGCGTCCTCCCACTCTGCTGCCTGATGGGGAATGGTAGTCATGTTTGTAAGGAGGAGTGCCGTTTGTGGTGCCACCGTGATGATGGCATACTCCTTGTCACCATCCGCAGATCTTAGCAGCATGACACCCAGGCTGAAGACGAGGCTGGCCTGTTGTGGCACAAGGTAGTTCGTACCAATGAGCATGTTATACGTCTGCGCACGGGTATCGCACAATGTCAAGGATTCATGGAGCGTTCTGACTTGCACCAGGAGGTCGCGGATCTCGCCCTTCCCTGCATCGAGGCCGTTTGATGCATTGCTGAAGATGCTAGGAGTGGGAAGGACGCAGTCGGCCCATCCGATGGTAGCGAGGACGTGAAGGGCAATGGTGGTGAGGGTAGCACCCGTGTCAATGATGGCAAGGAACTTTCTTCCCATGATCCAAACATTGCAGCACTCCATCTTGTACTAGATGTCACCCCGCCACGGTGGTTCCAGTGCCTGAGGAGCCCATCCCTAGTAAATCTCATCGAGTATTCTGATGCGAGCCATGGGGTCTACTTCAACTCAGCGAGTATTCTGCGTATTGGCAGGCGCTACTTGTTCACTGCAGAGTAGAATGCTGACTATGGTGAGGCGTTGATCAGCCCTACGGAAGGAGGCATCGATCTCCGTTGCAATCTCAGGATGAAGTTGGAGATACTCAAGGAAGGATATAGTGGCCACAGGCCATTGGAGGAGTTCCTCCACTGGGTTAGAAGGCACATCAAAGACGGGAGGAAGCATCGCGGGTGATGGTGATGCTGTTGCTGAGACTGTCTATGTTAGAATGGTTTCTTGTTGCTCTGTTGGTTCATGGGCGGCTGTTGCCGTTGCCATCGTACGATGAGCGCGTGGTCGCACTGACCGTGCAATGACTACTTCCTGGAGAATGACATCTTACTGCTCCTCATGTTGGCCGAGCCCCTGCTCAATGTCCATTGCTTCGCGCAATGTCCATCCTACCAGCCCAGTTGATTGTGCGGCATCGATTTGCTACTACTCTGTTGGTGCCTGTTCTGTAGTTTCGTCATCCTCCATTACCATGTAAAATCGTACATTCCGCGTGCCAGATGTTTTGGCACCTTGTGTGGAGTCGGGTATCGGGGTCGGCAGGAGAGGACCTTCAGTGTGTGCTGGTGCTGCCACGGGAGCTATCTGCGAGACTGGGACTCCTTGTGGCGGATTTGGTCGTGGTTAGTTTTTCCACTGATGGTTCCCCTCCACGTTGTACTGGCGCCACTGTTCTGCACCCGGATGTTCTACATGAGGAGCTTGATCTCTGTGACATTGTAGGCAGTGCGCATTCAAATGCTCTAGGCTGCCAGAGGTGTAGCAAGCTTTTTCAGGGAGAGGGTTGCCTCGCACCCCGCCACCTCCGACTGTTGCCACTAGTGTTTGTGTTGCTTGTTTCTTGGTGGTGCAAAGCTGTCAATGACACCTATTGCGGCCTCGTACAGGCTGCTGTATTTCCTCGGGTTCATGTATGCGCTGATTTCATCCGGGAGCGCGCGGATCAGATTCTACAGCAAGATCCATAATGGCAGACCCTCTCCTTCTGGGCTCTTGGCAATGGTCGACCACAGTAGAAATTTTTCCATGTAGCGCTGGATGTTATTGCCTGGTTTCGTGACATCTTTTTCAATCTTGGAGAGCACCTCCTCCTTTCTAAGTGGTTTGAACCGCATGATGAGGACATTGGTGAAGTCCTCGTAGCTGGCGAATGGCTTTTGTACGTTGTACGAGTCTGCTGGGGCACCCTTCAGATGGAGTTCCACTATGGCTTGGAACAAGTCAACCGGGAAACGTCACATAACTGTATGTAGTGCAATCTGGTGGAGCCACTGCCATGGATCCTCCTCTGGTGCGCCTGTAAAAGTGTCCATGCGGGGTAGATGTGCGGAATTGGTATGGTTGAGCTGAGGAAGAGGAACCAAGCTGCGGTTGGTGGCTTCAGCAATGATCTGGGTCTAAACGGGGGTGCAGGAAATGGGAGGGACATTTCCAGTGGAGATGTTCATCGGAGCTGCATATGTAGCAGAGGCGGCGGCTATTGGCATACCGAGGCCATGAGATTGGCTCATTGGTCCGGATTGTGCCTGGTAAGTCTGGTACCCCATCAGAGGTCTTCCTGTGGAAGTTTTTCCCGTGTGGTGGGACATGCTTTGGATTCCTGGTGCGGACCCCTGCTATGTGTATGTGCTCCAATATTGACTGGAATGAGTCTGTTGTGCTGAGCAATAGGGAGGGGTCTGGCTCTGTTGGGGTTGCATGAGGGAAGTGGTCACGTCAGGCGGGCCCTACGGAGGGCCCTGGAATCCATGACCCTGCGGTGGACCCTTAGGCATAGATCCTGGCACGTGCTGTAACCCTGGACCAAGATGTGAGGGGTGTGCACTCAAGTGTGGTGTCTGAGTCATCAGAATCTACTAATGGGGGGATAGGTAGTACTACCCATCCGCATGCTTGAAGAAGTTGGACTTGGAAATGGATGTCTGGTAAGCATGGTGAGGAAAACGCCAGTGCTGACCCATCGAGAGTGGGACAATGGACATGGGTCCACTCGGATTCGAAGGGGCCGGAATTGCCGGATTGGCCGAATTTTCTGGCCGTAGATGAGATGGAATAGCAGTCCTAAGATCGGGGTACACCTGCTGTTGGTTTGGGAGAAATGTCCTAGAAGCTGGATTCGCCATCATCTATTTGGATACGAGTTGGATTAAAGGAAGCTGCCACTACTGTTGCTGTTGTGTGATTCCTTGAGGATGAGGATGTAGAGGTGGTTGATATGGTTGTTGAGTTGTGGGTTGGAGCATGTAAAGGTACTACGGCCACCCTTCGCGCGAACGCGAAGAAGCTGTTCCTAATGGTGATGGTAATCCGCTCACCAGCGCAATCTTCGTGGAGGTCACCTGCGGTTGGTGGCCCTGAGATGGTGAGGCAGAAGCCGTCGGGGCGGTAAATCCTGTGGGGGCCATCCCATGCTGGTAAGATGCTTACGTCGGGATGAGATAGTGTTGGAAAGAGTAGTCAGAACTCGGGGGAGGTGCACCGCCCAAGACGTATGGGCCCTGGGTGGGGATAATGGTGTAACCTGTTGATGAGACCATGCCAAATTGTAACATCCCCGGCAAAGGATGTCTCGCCGTAGGTTGAGGAGGCACGGAATTCTGGAAGAATATTGTGTTCACCAATTGTGGCACTTGCCTGGTTCTGCCCTGCAGTATCTGTAAATTGCTACCTGAGAATGGGGATGTAGGAGGGGCCTGCAATGCACCCATCTGCTGCTCCCGGAGTGTGCCACAGGCACCGCAGTGGGTTCCCTTGCCAGAGGCATTCTCAGCATTTTGAGGTGGAAGGGTTGGATCACGCAAAAGGTTGGACCGCACAAAAGCCATTGTCCTTCCCGGCTGCGGCGTGGAAGACTCCTGCTGCAATCGATGCGAGGTCTGAAGATGGTGCTACTCCATGGAAGATGGGGCCTCTTCTTGCATCGTGGAAGATTGTCGCTGCCCGCCTGGTGATACAGCTCCCTGTTGTTGCTGTGGAGGTCCGGGCAAAATCTTCGTGTCCATCAAGTTCACCACGGTGCCCTGTTCCATTACCTGATGTTGTAGGGTTTTGCGGCGATACACCTGTCCACCGGTTGGTCGCACGGGCTCTTTTGGAAGTTCAACCATGCCACTCACTTCCCAGAATTGTTCCTACCTGGTCCTCTCCCTCTGTTGCTGCATGGTGTGGGACCTGTGAGGAGTTTTGCTGCATCCATTGTTCACGCTCTCCATCTCGGTGTGGTCTTCCATCATGGGTGTGGGATTGTCGTGCGTTTGCCAGAGCTGCTTGTCTAGCGAGCTTGCTGTGCAAGCGCACCACTGCTTTCCTCCATCCAACTCGGACTCTGGTTGCGGTTCCTCCCGTTTACTGCTGGCCCTGCCGAATGGGCCTTGATCTGTACTTGCACGCCATGGCAACCAGTACTGTACTACAGGCTGCCGCAAGGATTAGAGGACACATCTTACGTCCCTGTGAAGGTAGCTAGCGATCGACATACACGGCTGAATCTGAAGGTGGCTAGTGTAGTTCCGCTAGACAAAGAACATGGAAGTGTACTCTCTCACCGCACCATTAACACTGCTACCCCTAAATTTTCCGTGTTCCTTTTCTGCTGCTAACCTGTAGCTAATATGTTACTAGCGCGGACCCCCACCCCTTGACTGCTGCACCCCTACTACGGATCTGACTCCATTTCTATGACAATCCTGCATGGGCTTCCCCACGGAGTGGTGTGTCACTCAGCCTTACTCCTGTTTTGCCAAACTGCTTTATGCGGATGGGCTCCTACCGTCTCTTTGCTCAATCGTGACAATGTCTTACTGAGTATTGCACAATCAATCTACTAGGGTGCTCCGCGAGTTCTGCCTGCCTTTGGCCTTTTCCCACGGACCCTATCCTTTCCTTCAGGTCACATTGGCGGCATACAACTGTAGTTACAAACACATGGGTACCTAGCCCAGATTACGCTTGTCGCGGATTTGTTCTTCCAATCCTACTCGACTTGTCATACAACACCTGTAAAGTCATACCTCCACGGAGGCACAGAAGAAAATGGTCCAAAGATGAATAGCAAGGATAGTCACCTAGTGAATCCGCGCCTCTTCTGCCTTGTTCTCATGTCAGCCATTCGACTTCCGCAGGATGAAGCTCCACTGAGCCCTCTCTCACTCTACGACCACTCCGCGGAACCCCCCGGGTTCCTCCTCGGTCAGCACAAGTCCGCACACACAGACACAGGTCCCGTGGACCACTCAAGTCACTTGTGGGACAAAGATTGCGAGGGGGCAATGAGAGGGCAAGTGAGAGAGTTAGAGTTAGGAACTTGGTTGCATGTGTTCATGCCAAAGGATACATGAAATGTTTAACTAATGTCTATAACACACTTGAAAGACTATGTGAGGCTCCACGCGGACTTGCCGCACCGTGGATCTCACCCCCCACACACATGTATGGTACAACACTAGTTCCTCTATCCCTGAATTAACCGCCCTCACCTCCCCTATCTGCTACCTTCCCATCATCATGTATTCTTCTCCTCTTGCTCTTCGGAATCTCAGTGACCCCTCATGTTCCAGCACAACGGTGCGGCAGTGCTTGATTGCTTTGCGTAGAGTTGGTTGTCCGTGCCTTCTTCAAATCCTATGGATCCACGGTGCCTGATGCAATCCTAGAGAAGCGGCAAATTTCCCACATCCTAGGGGCTTGTCTCGCTACTTGCATCTACCGCAGGTTTCCCTTGTGCCTCGTGGTCTCGCTATCATCCATTGATGTCTGCCGCCACGATGCGAGGCTGCCCGGGTCTGTGACTCCAATTTTCCCGCCACCAGCCTTGCACGTCCCTTTCCTCCCGTTGCTCTTCTCCTTTGTTTCACCGCATAGGCACAGGAGCCAGAATTCTCCATCCTTTTTCTTCCTTCCAGCTTCCGCGGATTGATTCTCCCATTACGAGGAAGCCTCACCAGCCCGCGAACAATCCTGCAACTGCAAGGAAAATCCTATACAAAATATATTTATATTTATGTTTATGTACATGTATATGTATATGTATATGTATATGTATATGTATATGTATATGCATATGTATATGTATATGTATATGTATATGTACATGTA
>SZWC01006764.1:65937-96136 GCA_023375785.1 Penium margaritaceum | reverse complement strand
TTGCAAGTCGATACCGAGTATTCCCAAACCATTATTTCTCCCTCTGCCCATTTTTAAAGTGTATTATGAGTTGTGAACGCTGACCATACACACTAATGTTATTTGGTCATGAGCAGTGATGTATGTCTACTTGGATAGGTCGTTTCGTACCGTAGCCACACCGTGCCAATACATACCAAAGATCTTTGTACTTGCTAGAAGACACGTAGTGTTTCGAAACCATTGTTTCCCCCCTCTGACCATTTGTGACTCGTGTTATGGGTTGTGAACGTTGGCCACCCATATTGAAATTCTTTGGTCGTGGTCAGTGACATATGCATAGTTTGGTTTGTCACTGTACATGGTTACCATGCCGTGTGACTGCGTATTGAAGGTCTTTGTGCTTTCTAGTTGATAGCTAGTCTTCCCACACAATTGTTACCCCACTCTGACTATCTGTGACTCGTGTTGTGAGTTGTCAGTGTTGACCACACATAGTGGACTTCTTCGGTCATAGTCAGTGACGTATACATCCTTTGGTTCGTCACTGTGCACGCTAGCCAGACCGTGCCACTGCTTGTTGAAGGTCTTTGTACTTGCTAGTTGATCACTAGTATTCCCAAGCCATTGTTTCCCCCTCTGACCATTTGTGACTCGTGTTATGAGTTTTCAATGTTGACCACACACTGTAACATTCTTTTGGTCATGGTTAGTGATATATGCATACTTTGGTTTGTCACTGTACATGGTTACCACGCCGTGTCACTACGTATTGAAGATCTTTGTGCTTTCTAGTTGATAGCTAGTCTTCCCAATCGATTCTTACCCTTTCTCACGATCTGTGACTCGTGTTGTGAGTTTTCAACATTGACCACATAAAGTGAAATTCTTTGGTTATTGTTAGTGACATATGCATACTTTGGTTGGTCACTGTGCATTGTAGCCACACTGTGCAAATACATATTCAAGGTATTTATACTTGCTAGTTGATAACTAGTATTCAGAAACCATTATCTTTGACTCTGACCATTTGTGACTCATGTTATGAGTTTTCAAAGTTTACCACACATGGTGACATTCTTTGGTCATGATCAGTGACATATGCATACTTTGGTTGGTCATCTTGCATGTTATTTGCACCGTGCCACAACTCATTGATGGTCATTGTGTTTTCTAGTTGATACCTAGTGTTCCCAGCCCATTGTTTCCCTCTCTGACCATTTGTGACTCGTACAATGAGTTGTCATCGTTGACCACACAAAGCGGGTTTCTTTGGTCAAAGGCAGTACATTTGCCTACTTTGGTTTATCATTGTGCATGGTAGCCACACCGTGCTACTACTCATTTAAGGTCGTTGTACTTGCTAGTTGAGAACTGATATTCCTGGACCATTGTTCCCCCCTCTGACTGCTTGTGACTCGTGTTATGGTTGGTGAACGTTGACCACCCATATTGAAATTCTTTGGTCATGGTCAGTGACAGATGCCTAGTTTGGTTGTTTGGTGTGCATAGTAGCCACACCGAGCCACTACGCATTGAGGTTCTTTGTCCTTTCTAGTCCATGCATAGGGTTCCCAATCCATTGTCTCTCCCTCTGACCATTTGTGACTCGTGTTATGAGTTGTCAATGTTGACCACACATAGTGGACTTCATCGGTCATAGTCAGTGACGTATGCATCCTTTGGTTTATCACCGTGCACGCTAGCCACAACGTGCCACTACTTGTTGAAGGTCTTCGTACTTGCTAGTTGATAACTAGTGTTCCCAACCCACGTTTTCCCCTCTGACCATGTGTGACTCGTGTTATGAGTTTTCAACGTTGACCACACACTGTGAAATTCGTTTGGTCATTCTTAGTGACATATGCGTACTTTGGTTTGTCTGTGTACATGGCTACCATACCGTGTCACTTCTTATTGAAGATCTTTATGCTTTCTAGTTGATAACTAGTGTTCCCAACCCATTGTTACTCCCCTCTGACTCTCTGTGACTCGTGTTGTGAGTTGTCAACATTGACCACATGAAGTGGAATTCGTTGGTCGTGGTCAGTTACATATGCATACTTTGGTTGGACAGTGTGCATTGTAGCCGCACTGTGCCACTCTATATTGAAGGTATTTGTACTTGCTACTCGATAACTGGTGTTCACAAAGCATTATCTTCCACTCTGACCATTTGTGTCCAAAAAAACCCCTCTCAGCTTGACAACAGAATGGTAAACAATGGAGTGTACAACCTCAGCAAGAGGTGCCTGTCCAATGATGAAACCAAACTTCTTAGCTTGGGCCTCAATTTCATTATGAGGCCGCCTGCTTTCTCTTTCTCTTAGGTTGAACTTAGCCTAGATGAACTTTGTAGGAACGTCAGGCTGACATGGCTGTTTAGAAATCAGAAAGATCCTATTTGTACCCAGGTTTTGGATTCCCAATCCGAATTGGATGCCTCCCAAGGCACCATGGGACATTGAAGTAGCCTATAACCAGCTCAAGTCTGAGGTAGCAAACTGCTTCTACCGTTCTCCCACACTGCCTAGACGCACACTTCGCAAAAGGCTACGAGGTGCTCTTCAACAGCTCAGAAGTGACAATTCCATTGTCATTTGAGCTGCTGACAAAAACCTAGGCCTCGTCGTTCTCAACCAAGACGGCTACATCTCTGAATGTTGTTCCATCTTTCTGATCCCTCTACTTACATTATGTCTGAGTGCAACATTGAAGAAATTAAGGTGCAACTACTCTTAATTAAAGAGAGTAGCGCCAACTCTGGACTTCTCCCCAGTGCCCTCTGGGTATATTTTCTTCAAGAACCAACTGGAGGGTGGAAACCAGCCACCTTCTACTGTCTCGTGAAAATACACAAAATACCACACGTCGGATGTCCCATTGCTGCCTGCCATAGTTGGATCACAACAAATGTCTCCAAATGGCTAGACTCGGAGCTCCAAGCCCTTGTACAACAGCAACCAACCTTTCTCAAAGACAGCACCTCCTTGCTGTTGGAGGTTGAGACTCTTCACCTCCCGTCGGACGTCATTCTTGCCACTTACGACGTAGTTGCACTTTATCCCAGCATCCCAATCTCAACTGCGCTCACCTTCATCCAAGAACTTCTCCATCAAGCTCGTCATCCGAAAACTCCCGTCATCATCCAACTCCTCTCTTGGGTGATGCACAACTCTTATGTGGAGTTCTCAGAGGACATTTTTAAACAGGTCAAAGGCACAGCCATGGGCACACCGATAGCCCCGGCATTTGCAATCCTCTTCATGAGCATGATTGACCAAGAAGTCACTAGGAGATGCCAGTCACAACCATTTCTCAATCGGCGATACATCGACGATGGAGTTATCCTTTGGACCGGCTCACACACTTCTCTCCTTCACTTCCTCTCAACGTTTTGGCAGCATCGACGAGAACATCAAGATCAAGTGGGACATCTCCTCCACCAGCATTGACTTCCTCGACATCACGCTCAGCAAAGGTGAGAAATTTGAGGCCTCCAATATTCTGGATGTAAAAATATACCAGAAGCCAATGAACAGGTACCTCTACCTCCCCTATCATAGTTACCATACCAGGAGCTGTCAGCGTGGTTTCGTCTTCTCTGAAATACGATGCTACCTCATTCGGACGTCCTCCGCCACGGATTTCTTAGACACCAAAAAGAAATTCTTTGCTCGACTTCGAGCACGTGGCTACCCTCAGAAATTTTTGCTGCCTATCTTCTCACAGGTTTGACATCCTCAACGCCAACAGGAAATCAATGGGATGCTTCATCCGAACTCCCAAGACCGGCCAACATCAACGACACCTCCCCTTAAGCTAAAAACCTTTCTAAACCCACGAACTGAAAGGTTATGCCTAGGGTCACATTTACGACGTTTTTCACGTTGACTTAGGCATTTTAGTCCCACATTGTTCACAGGCCGGCCTATCTTGGCGTGGACAATGCCAAGAATATTACGCACATACCTATGCACCTCTAGGTTACGAAGGTAACCACTTGGGCCTCCTTGGTTCCGTAGTCCCCAAAACCCTGTGAAAAATGAGCGACCCAAGTGGACACGAGAAGAGTACTTCAGTAGTAGAGGTCTATTTGTAATACCATTCGGCACTGATGAAGGCCCACAAGGCCGAAACCGGTATGCCAATAATTATTTTCTCTCAGATCCTCTCTTGCCGTCCATTCTCTGTCTAACATTATAACCTTGCTGCTCTGAGATGACTACCCCATCATTGTCTCTCCCTCTGACCATTTGTGACTCGTGTTATGAGTTGTCAATGTTGACCACACATAGTGGACTTCTTCGGTCATAGTCAGTGACGAATGCATCCTTTGCTTGGTCACAGTGCATGCTAGCCACGCCTTGCCACTACTTGTTCAAGGACTTTGTACTTGCTAGTTGATAAATAGTGTTCCCAACCCATTGTTTCCCCCTCTGACCATTTGTGACTCATGTTATGATTTCTCAACGTTGACCACACACTGTGAATTTTTTTTGGTCATGGTTCGTGACATAGGCCTACTTTGGTTTGTCACTATACATGGTTACCACTTCCTCTCACTACGTATTGAACGTCTTTGTACTTTCTAGTTGATAGCTATTCTTCCCAAACCATTGTTACCCCCTCTGACTATGTGCGACTCGTGTTGTGAGTTGTCAATATTGATCACATGAAGTGAATTTATTTGGTCATGGTCAATGACATATGCATACTTTGGATGGTCACTGTGCATTTTAGCCACACTGTGCAACTACATATTGAAGGTATTCGTTCTTGCTAGTCGATAACCAATATTCAGAAACCATTCTCTTCCACCCTGACCATTTGTGACTCGTGTAATGAGTTGTCAAAGTTTACCACACACGGTGAAAATCTTTGGTCATGGTAAGTGACATATGCATACTTTGGGTGGTCATCGTGCATGGTATCCACACCATGCCACAACTTATTGAAGGTCATTGTGCTTGCTAGTTTATACCTGGTGTTGCCAAAACATTGTTTCCGCCTCTGACCATTTGTGACTCAAATTATGAGTTGTCAACGTTGACCACACACAACGGATTTCTTTGGTCAAAGGCAGTACATATGCCTACTTTCGTCGGTCACTTTGCATGGTAGCCACACCGTGCTACTACTGATTGAAGGTCGTTGTACTTGCTAGTTCAGAACTGATATTCCCTGACCATTCTTTCCCCCTCTAACCGTTTGTGACTCGTGATATTGTTCATGAACATTAACCACCCATATTGAAATTCTTTGGTCAGTGAAACATGCCTAGTTTGGTTGTTTTTTGTGCACAATAGCAGCGCCGTGCCACTACGCGTTGAAGTTACTTGTCCATTTTAGTCCATGCATATGGTTCCCAAACCAGTGTTTCTCCCTCTGACCATTTTTTACTCGTGTTATGAGCTGTCAATGTTCACCACACATAGTGGATTTCTTCGGTCATAGTCAGTGACGTATGCATCCTTTGGTTGGTCACTGTGCACGCTAGCCACACCGTGCCACTGCTTTTTGAAGCTCTTTGTACTTGCTAGTTGATAACTAGTGTTCCTAACCCATTCTTTCCCCCTATGACCATTTGTCACTCGTGTTATGAGTTTTCAACGTTGACCACACACTGTGAAAATCATTTGGTCATGGTTAGTGACATATGCATACTTTGGTTTGTCACTGTACATGGTTACCACCCCGTGTCACTACGTATTGAAGATCTTTGTGCTTCCTACTTGATATCTAGTCTTCCCAAAAAATTGTTAGCCTCTCTCACCATGTGTGACTCCTATTGTGAGTTGTCAACATTGACCACATGAAGTGAAATTCTTTGGTTATGGTTAGTGACATATGCATACTTTGGTTGGTCACTGTGCATTGTAGCCACACTGTGCAACTACATATAGAAGGAAGTTGTACTTGCTAGTCGATAACTAGTATTCAGAAACCATTTTCTTCCACTCTGACCATTTGTGACTCGCGTTATGAGTTGTAAACGTTTACCACACATGGTGACATTCCTTGGTCATGGTCAGTGAAATATGCATACTTTGGTTGGTCATCGTACATAGTATCCACACCGTGCCACAGCTGATTGAAGTTCATCGTGCTTGCTAGTTGATACCTGGTGTTCCCAAACCATTGTTTCCCCCTCTGACCATTTGTTACTCGTATTATGACTTCTCAATGTTGACCACACACAACGGATTTCTTTGATCAAAGGCAGTACATCTGCTTACTTTGGTTGGTCATTGTGCATGGTAGCCACAGCGTGCTACTACTGATTGAAGGTCATTGTACTTGCTAGTTGAGAACTGATATTCCCTGACCATTGTTTCCCCCTCTCACCGTTTGTGACTCGTGTTACGGTTGGTGAACATTGACCACCCATATTGAAATTCTTTGGTCATGGTTAGTGACATACGCCTAGTTTGGTTGTTTGGTGTGCATTGTAGCCACGCCGTACCACTACGTATTCAAGTTCTTTGTCCTTTTTAGTCCATGCATAGGGTTCCCAAACCATTGTCTCTCTCTCCGACCATTTGTGACTCGTGTTATGAGTTATCAATGTTGGCCACACATTGTGGAATTCTTCGGTCATAGTCAGTGACGTATGCATCCTTTGGTTGCTCACTGTGCAGGCTATCCACACCTTTCCACTGCTTGTTGAAGGACTTTGTACTTGTTAGTTGATAAATAGTGTTCCCAACCCATTGTTCCCCCCTCGGTTCATTTGCGACTCGTGTAATGCGTTTTCAACGTTGACCACACACTGTGATATTCTTTTGATCATGGTTAGTGACATATGCCTACTTTGGTTTGTCACTGTACATGGTTACCACGCTGTGTCACTGCGTATTGAAGGTCTTTGTGCTTTTTAGTTAATAGCTAGTCTTCCCAAACCATTGTTACCTCCTTTGACTATCCGTGACTCGTGTTGTGAGTTGTCAACACTGACCACATGAAGTGAAATTATTTGGTCATGGTCAGTGACATATGCATGCTTTGGTTGGTCACTGTGTATTGTAGCCACAATGTGCAACTACATATTGAAGGTATTTGAACTTGCTAGTCGATAACTAGTATTCAAAAACCATTCTCTTCCACTCTGACCATTTGTGACTCATGTTATGAGTTGTCAAAGTTTACCACACATGGTGATATTCTTTGGTCATGGTCAGTGACATATGCATGCTTTGGTTGGTCATTGTGCATGGTATCCACACCGTGCCACAAGTCATCGAAGGTCATTGTGCTTGCTAGTTGATACATGGTGTTCCCAAACCATTGTTTTCCCCTCTGATTATCTGTGACTTGTATTATGAGTTGTGAGTGTTGACCACACACGGCGGTTTTCTTTGGTCAAAGGCAGTACACGTTCCTACTTTGGTCGGTCATAGTGCATGGTATCCACACCATGCCACTACTGATTGAAGGTCGTTGTACTTGCTAGTTGGTATCTAGTATTCCTAAACTATTGTTTCACCCTTTGACAATTCGTGACCCATATTATGGGTTGTCAACGTTGACCACACATACTAAAAATATTTGGTCATGGTAAGTGACACATGCCTAATCTTGTTGGTCATTGTGCATGGTAGCCACACCGTGCCACTTCTTGTTGAGGTCTGTGCACTTGCTAGTCAATAAATGGAAAAAGGTTTCTCCCTTTGATACCAGGTCGGTTTTTGTTTATTTGTTGCGCGTAGGTGCCTTCACTGGAATACTCCCTCCCACCCCCCTAGAGGGATGTTCTGTGGACGACTTGGAGGACGTATTTGTGACCGCATTATGACACCCCCCTACCCCCCCCCCCACGGCTCAAAGGTAGAGTGGAGGTATCACAACACAGCCGCCCCACTCCTCCCTCCCCAGGTCGCGAGCATATTCTATATTGCGCGTACGAGGATTCAAACCCAGGACCTACCGATCCAGAATCTAACCCTTTAAGCATTAATCCAACTCACATGGTGTTCATATGATGTCCAAATGATGTTATAGGAGTCCATATGGGTAGAGGACATAAAATAAGGGGGTGTAACATTTTAGGGTAGTTTTCAAACTAATGAATAATAACAAATTTAGTTTAATCATAAACAATTGACGCGGATGCAATTTCAATTTTTGCATCTTTGACCTTGAATAACTTATAACGTGTTGCTCTAATTGACCAGTGGTAAGAAGGAAACTTGACTACACATAGTGAAATTTATTTTATAATGTTCAGTGACACAAGCATACTATGGTTGGTCATTGTGCATGGTAGCCACACCCTGCGACCACTTATCGAAGGACTTTGTAATTGGAAGTCGATACCGAGTATTCCCAAACCATTGTTTCTCCCTCTGTCCATTTTTAAAGTGTATTACGAGTTGTGAACGCTGACTATACACACTTATATTCTTTGGTCATGAGCAGTGATGTATGTCTACTTGGATAGGTAATTGCTCACGGTAGCCACACCGTGCCAATACATACAAAAGATCTTTGTACTTGCTAAAAGACACGTAGTATTTTGAAACCATTGTTTCCCCCCTCTGACCATTTGTGACTCGTGTTATAGGTTGTGAACGTTGACCACCCATATTGAAACTCTTTGGTCGTGGTCAGTGACATATGCATAGTTTGATTTGGCACTGTACATGGTTACCACAATGTGTCACGGCGTATTGAAGGTCTTTGTGCTTTCTAGTTGATAGCTAGTCCTCCCAGACAATTGTTAACCCACTATGACTATCTGTGACTCGTGTTGTGAGTTGTCAATGTTGACCACACAAAGTGGACTTCTTTGGTCATAGTCAATGATGTAAGCATTGTTTGGTTGGTCACTGTGCACGCTAGCCACACTGTGCCACTGCTTGTTGAAGGTCTTTGTACTTGCTAGATGATAACTAGTGTTCCCAAGCCATTGTTTCCCCCTTTGACAATTTTTGACTCGTGTTATGAGTTTTCAACGTTGACCACACACTATGAAATTCTTTTGGTCATGGTTAGTGACATGCATACTTTGGTTTGTCACTGTACATGGTTACCACGCCGTGTCACTACGTATTGAAGGTCTTTGTGATTTCTAGTTGATAGCTAGTCTTCCCAACCCATTCTTACCCTCTATCACTATCTTTGACTCGTATTGTGAGTTGTCAACATTGACCACATCAAGTGGAATTCGTTGGTCATGGTCAGTTACATATGCATGATTTGGTTGGTCACTGTGCATTGTACCCTCACTGTGCCACTTCATATTGAAGGTATTTTTACTTGCAGCTCAATAACTAGTGTTCACAAACCATTATCTTCCACTCTGACAATTTGTAACTCGTGTTATGAGTTATGAAAGTTTACCACACTTAGTGACATTATTTGTTCATGGTCAGTGACATATGCCTACTCTGGTTGGCCATCGTGCATGGTATGCACACCGTTCCACAACGTATTGAAGGTCCTTGTGCTTGCTCGTTGATACCTGGTGTTCCCAAACCATTGTTTCCCTTTCTGACCATTTGTGACTCCCATTATGAGTTGCCAATATTGACCACACACAACGGATTTCTTTGGTTAAAGGCATTAGATATGCCTACTTTGGTCAGTCATTGTGCATGGTAGCCACACCGTGCTTCTACTGATTGAAGGTCGCTATACTTGCTAGTTGATAACTGATATTCCTAGATCATTGCTTCCCCTCTGGACCGTTTGTGACTTGTGTTATGCTTGGCGAACGTTGACCACCCATGTTGAAATTTTTTGTGGTCATGGTCAGTGACATATGCCTAGTCTGGTTGTCTGGTGTGCATAGTAGCCACACCGTGCCACTGCGTATTGAAGTTCTTTGTCCTTTATGGTCGAAACATAGGGTTCCCAAACCATTGTATCTCCCTCTGACCATTTTTGACTCGTGTTGTGAGTTGTCAACGTTGACCACACATAGTGGACTTCTTCAGTCATAGTCAATGACGTATACATCCTTTGGTTGGTCACTCTGCACGCTAGCCACACCGTGCCAGTACTTGTTGAAGGACTTTGTACTTGCTAGTTGATAGCTAGTGTTCCCAACCCATTGTTTCCCCCTCTGACCATTTGTGACTCGTGCTATGAATTTTCAACGTTGACCACAAACTGTGAAATTTGTTTGGTCATGGTTAGAGACATATGCCTACTGTGGTTTGTCACTGTACATGGTTACCACGACGTGTCACTATGTATTGAATGTCTTTGTGCTTTCTACTTGATAGCTTTTCCTCTCAAACCATTGTTACCCCCTTTGACTATTTGTGACTCCTGTTGTGAGTTGTTAACATTGACCACATGAAGTGAAATTCTTTGGTCATGGTCTGTGACATATGCATACTGTAGTTGAACACTGTGCATTGTAGCCACACTGTGCCACCACATATTGAAGGTATTTGTACTTGCTAGTCGATAACTAGTATTCAGAAACCACTATCTTTTGCTCTGACCATTTGTGACTCGTGTTATGAGTTGTCAAATTTCATCACCCATAGTGACATTCTCTGGTCATGATCAGAGACGTATGCATACTTTGGTTTGTCATCGTGAGTGGTATCCACATAGTGCCACAACGTATTGAAGGTCATTGTGCTTGCTGCTTGATACCTAGTGTTCCCAAACCATTTTCCCCCCTCTGACCATTTGTGGCTCGTATCATGAGTTGTCAACGTTGACCACAGAGCGGACTTCTTTGGTCAAAGGCAGTACATATGCCTACTTTGGTCGGTCATTGTACATTGTAGCCACACCGTGCTACTACAAATCAAAAGTCGTTGTATTTGCTACTTGACAACTGATATTCCCGGACCGTGTTTTCCCCCTCAGACCCTTTGTGACTCGTGTTATGGTTGGTGAACGTTGACCACCCATATTGAAATTTTTTGGTCATGGTCAATGACATATGCCTAGTTTGGTTGTTTGGTGTGCATAGTAGCTACACTGTGCCACTACGTATTGAAGTTCCTTGTCCTTTCTAGTCCATGCATAGAGTTCCCAAACCATTGTGTCTCCCTCAGACCATTTGTGACTTGTGTTATGAGTTGTCAATGTTGACCACACATAGTGGACTTCTTCGATCATAGACAGTGACGTATGCATCCTTTGGTTGGTCACTGTGCACACTAGCCACACCGTGCCACTCCTTGTTGACAGTCTTCATACTTGCTAGTTGATAACTAGTGTTCCCAATCCATTGTTTTCCCCTCTGACCATTTTTGACTCGTGTTATGATTTTTCAACGTTGACCACACACTCTGAAATTCGTCAGGTCATGGTTAGTGACATATGCGTAGTTTGGTTTGTCACTCTACATGGCTACCGTGTCATGTCACTATGTATTTAAGGTCGTTATGCCTTCTAGTTGATAGCTAGTATTCCCAACCCATTGTTACCCCTCTCTGACTATCTGTAACTCGTGTTGTGAGTTGTCAACATTGACCACATGAAGTTGAATTTGTTGGTCATGGTCAGTTACAAGTGCCAACTTTGTTTGGTCACTTTGCATTGTAGCCACACTGTGCCAGTACATATTGAAGGAATGTGTACTTGCTACTCAATAACTAGTATTCACAAACTAGTATCTTCCACTCTGACCATTTGTGACTCGTGTCATGAGTTGTCAACGTTTACCACACTTAGCGACATTATTTGGTCATGGTCAGTGACATATGCCTACTTTGGTTGGACATTGTGCATGTTATGCACACCAAGCCACACCTTATTGAAGGTCCTTGTGCTTGCTAGTTGATGCCTGGTGTTCCCAAACCAATGTCTCCCCCCCTGACCATTTGTGACTACTACTATGAGTTGTCAACATTGATCACACACAGCGGATTTCTTTGGTCAAAGGCATTAGATATGCCTTCTTTAGTCAGTCATAGTGCATGCTAGCCACACCGTGCATCTACTGATTGACGGTCGCTGTACTTGCAAGTAGAGAACTGATATTCCCAGACCATTGTTTCCCCTTTTGACCGTTTGTGACTCGTGTTATGGTTGGTGAACGTTGACCACCCATGTTGAAATTATTTTATCATGGTCACTGGCATATGCGTAGTCTGGTTGTTTGGTGTGCACGGTAGCCACACCGTGCCACTACGTATTGAATTTCTTTGTTCTTTCTAGTCCATGCATAGGTTTCCCAAACCATTGTCTCTCTCTGTGACCATTTGTGACTCCTGTTATGAGTTGTCAATGCTCACCACACATAGTGGAATTCTTTTGTCATTGTCAGTGACGTATGCATCCTTTTGTTGGTCACTGTGCACGCTAGCCACACCGTGCGACTACTTGTTGAATGTCTTTGTACTTGCTAGTTGATAACCAGTGTTCCCAACCCTTTGTTTCCCCCTCCGACCATTTGTGACTCGTGTTATGAGTTTTCAACGTTGACCACACACTGTGAAATTTTTTTGGTCGTGGTTTGTGACATATTCCCACTTTGGTTTTTCACTGATCATGGTTACAACACCGTGTCACTTTGTATTGAAGGTCTTTGTGCTTTCTAGCTGATAGCTACTGGTCCCAAACCATTGTTACCCCCCTCAGACTATCCTTGACTCGTGTTGTGAGTTCTCAACGTTGACCACATGAAGTGAAATTCGTTGGTCATGGTCAGCAACATATGTATACTTTGGTTGGTCACTATGCATGGTAGACACACTGTGCCACTACATGTTGAATCTATTTGTACTTGCTACTCAATAACTAGTATTTGCAAACCATTGTCTTCCAATGTGACCATTTGTGACTTGTGTTATGAGTTGTCCAAGTTTACCACACTTACCGACATTATTTGGTCATGGTCAGTGACATATGCCTACTTTGGTTGGTCATTGTGCATGGTATCCATACCGTGCCACAACTTATTGAAGGTCCTTGTGCTTGCTAGGTTATACCTTGTGTTCCCAACCATTGTTTCCCCCCTCTGACCAGTTGTGACTCGGATTATCAGTTGCCAATGTTGACCACATACAGCGGATTTCTTTGGTCAAAGGCAGTGCATATGCCTACTTTTGTCGGTCATTTTGCATGATAGCCACACCGTGCTACTACTGATTGAAGGTCGTTGTACTTGCTAGTTGATAACTGATATTCCCAGACCATTGTTTCCCCCTGTGACTGTTTGTGACTCGTGTTATAGTTGGTGAATGTTGACCACCCATAGTGAAATTCTCTGGTCATGGTCAGTGACACATGCCTAGTTTGGTTGTTTGGTGTGCATATTAGCCACACCGCGCCACTACGTATTGAATTTCTTTGTCCTTTTAGTCAGAAGAATGCAAGGATCACAATGGCAGAAGGAGAAGCACGTAGATGCATATGAACATACATCAGCGAAGAGACTAAAGCGAGAGCGGTTCCGAGGAGTTAGTCGCAAAACTTGAGAGAGAGAGAGATGTCGGGGAGGTAGGAACACAAGGTACCCGAGCTGCTTGCGAGAGGAAGCAAGAGCGAGAGGAGTGATGCCTGACTGAGCGAGGGAGCGAGAGTGACGGAGCAAAGAGCTGAGAACTGTGAGAGGCTGGCGAAGACAAGGTGCGAGCCCAGCGAAGGCATGGCGGAGAAGCCGCGGAACCAAAAGGGAACAGGATGGACAGAACGGTTCTGGTTAACTCGAGGGAATGAACATCCTCAGTAATATATTGCAGAACAGGACAAGGACATCACAACGGCTTCTTCTTTGCTAGCCGGACGCGATTGCGACATGGTCGCAGTTATTAGGGGCAACTCGCCTCTAGGTGACTACTCCTGACCGACAATCCGTTGGCGAGGTGATCCTTGGTGGCTTAATGCCGGGCCTGAACCATTTATTGAGAGCTCGGATTATCCGACGGAGGGTGTCTGTGTTGACTTCAATATTCCAACAGTTCCCCTTGAAGTCAACACTAGAGAGAAGGCGATGCACAGGTCACATACAGGGTTTCCAGGTCTCCAAGAATCCTTCATGTGAGTGTCGGATAAGTGGGTGAAGGGAGTAGTGAGTGGTGAGGATGAGCGCTTCCCTCAAAAGAGTTTCGACCCAGTCCGCTCCAAGAAGGGATATTGAGTTTAAGAGTCCAAGTATCTGTCGAAGGTTGAACTTGGGAAATTGAAACCTTCCCAGGTTGACGAGCAATTCAACTCTCCATCGATGGTAGTTTGTGGAACCATCTCTTTTCCTGTGCAGTTGGGGGGAGTCCCCTATACACTGTTGAAGATGAGTGACAATGTTGATCAGTGCGCCGTTGGATGTTGAACAGTCAATGAAGTAGATCGGCTTCATTGAAGGTTGAACACGAAGAAGAGCATTGATCGTGTTGTTGCTCATGATTTTTTCTAATGTAGGGAGTGTCGAGGGGAACCGTTGATTAATCCAGGTCGATTGTTGGGTTGACCTAGACGAGGATGCTATTCCAAGGGGATACCGCCATGAGCTCATTCTCCTTGGCATGGTCCCTTAGAGAGGTAATGGTGGAGATGGTGAGTACAAGAGATGGAGAGCGCTGCCACGACGCCTTGCTCAAAGAGTGCTCTGCCACAACAGACTCTGTGAGTTCCAAGAGTATACAGAGAGGAGCAGTCTTCAGGGTCGTCAGATCCACGGATACAGCGGCTTGTTCCACCAGTTAGCTTGAGTTAGCAGGGAGACGGGTGGTGTCCGGTTCTAGCGGTGTGACCTCATTAGACTGCCCTTCTGCTGCAAGTGCAAGTGGGTGATGTAACTGTGCGGGCCTTTGTGCTGAGTAGAAGATGATGCGGAAAGGAGGAGGAGTGATGGACGATTTGAGTGGGCGGAGGGACGAAACCACGTGTGCTGAGAGTGTTTTGGTGTGGGCGCAGGTCGTCGCAATGCTGGCAATGCGACCAGGCAAATCCGTGTGCCGAGCAGGAGATGATGCGGGAAGCGAATAGATGATTTGATGATTGAGTGGGTACAGGGGCGAAACCACATGCGCTGTTGAAGTAGAGGAATAAGATGCGGCAAGGGGAAGGCAGGAGCCAACGCGTCGTGAGAAATCTGCTGCCAACGTGGGGGCAAGCTGTTGCGAAACGGGCAGTTAGCTCGTGCAGATCCTTGTGCTAGCCAGAGATGCTGAAGAGAAGGAAGCGGAAGCTCATGATGAAGGAGTGGGCGCAGGGGCGAACCGCGTGCGCTGTGAAATTTTTCGGCGTGGGCATAGGTTTTTGCACAATAGGCAATGCGACCGGGCAAATCCTTGTGCCGAGCGGGAAACGAGGCAGAGGAATGAAGAGGCGGCTGATTGCTGAGTGGGCACAGGGGCGGAACCACGTGTGCTGCAGATGCTGATGAGGATGATGGATGCAAAGTCGATGCAGACGATGCTGATGGTGAAGGAGGCAAGAGGGAGCGGATGGAGATGAGATGAGGCTGGCGGCTGATGACGCTGGAACAAATATGATGAGGAGAACTGGAGGTAGTGGATGATAATGGCGCGAAGAATGAAGGTTGATGGCGATGCTGGAGGGAGAGTGGAGAGCGTGGCAATCAGAGGACAGGGACGCGACGCGGCAGAGAGGAAGAGCGAGACAACCACTTCCTTTGCTTTCAGGAGAGTGACGGCTTGTTCCCCAGTTGGCCCTCGGCAGGCAGGATGACTGGCAGTGTCCGATATCTTGGCAGCTAGAGGAAGTTGGTTGCAGCGGAGGGAGTCATGCGGTGGGAAGAGTCACTGGTTCGCTGATTTTAGGAGAGTGACGGCTTGTTCCCCAGTTGGCTTGCAATGGGAGCAAGAAGACTGGTGGTGTCTGATATCCCGACGACGGTAAATCTGGTGCTGTTGTTGACGAGGGAAGAAGGGCAACACGAGAAGGTGGCTCGAGATGGTGGATGCAAGTGGGCTGAGGATGACATGGTACAGGTAACAAATGAGGCAGACGAGGGAAGAGGAGAAGGGCGGAGGTGCTTGCAGAGGCCAAGGAGATCAGTGGCAGTGGATGGTGGACGGCAGGAAGCTTCTAGGTAGTTAACGCCAGGTGGCGGCTCGAGAATTACTTACGGCAGTTGTGGACGTCAAGTCACCAAGAGTCGGCGACCTGTGCGGAATGCGCGTAGGGCTTTCTCACGATGGCGTAGCGTTTCTTCAGTGCGAGGAATACTCCAAGTGGTACTGCTGACGTCAGCTGCTATTGAAGTAGAGAGGCGCGAGGTGACGGTAGCGGCGGTAGAGGAATGTTGATCGAAGCGATGGAGGGAAAGATGGTGGTAAAGCGATGACAAGGTCACTAGACACCAAGAGATGTCGCCTGATGCTCTGATACCATGTTAGAAGAATGCAAGGATCAGAATGCCAGTAGCAAAAGCAGGCAGAAGTATCGGAACATGCATCTATGAAGAGACTGAAGTGATAGCGGTTCAGATGAGTTATTCGCGGAACTTGAGAGAGAGAGACGTCGGGGAGGCAAGAACGTGAGGTACCCGAGCTGCTTGCGAGATGAAGCCAGAGCAAGAGGAGTGATGCCTAACTGAGCGAGGGAGCGAGAGTGACAGAGCGAAGAGCTGAGAACTGTGAGAGGCTGGCGAAGACAAGGTGCGAGCAGAGGGAAGGCACGGCGGCGAAGCCGCGGAACCAAAAGGGAACAGGATGGACAGAACGGCTCTGTTTAGCTCAAGGGAATGAACATCATCGGTAATACATCGCAGAACAGGACAAGGGCATCACAACGGCTTCTTCTTCGCTAGCCGGATGCGATTGCCACGTGGTCGCTGTTATTAGGGACGACTCGCCTCTAGGTCAATAGTCGTGACCGACAATCAATTGGCGAGATAGTCCTTGGTGGTTTAATGCCGAACCTGAACCATTTATTGAGAGCTCGGATAATCCGAGGGGGGGTGTCAGTGTTGACTTCAATATTCCAACACTTTCTAGTCAAAACATAGGATTCCCAAAACCATTGTCTCTCCCTCTGACCAATAGTGACTCATGTTATGAGTTTTCAATGTTCACCACACATAGTGGACTTCTTTGGTCATAGTCAGTGACGTATGCATCATCTGGTTGGTCACTATGCATGCTAGCCAGACCGTGCCACTACTTGTTGAAGGACTTTGTACTTGCTAGTTGATAAATACTGTTCCCAACCCATTGTTTCCCCTTCTGACCATTTGTGACGCGTGTTCTGAGTTTCCAACGTTGACCACACACTGTGAAATTCTTTTGGTCATGGCTAATGACATATGCCTACTTTGGTTTGTCACTGTACATGGTTACCACGTCGTGTCACTACGTATTGAACATCTCTCTGCTGTCTAGTTGATAGCTAGTCTTCCCAAACCATTATTACCCCCACTGACTATCTTTGACTTGTGTTGTGAGTTGTAAACATTGACCACATGAAATGATTTTATTTAGTCATGGTCAGTGACATGTGCATACTTTGGTTGGTCACTGAGCATTGTAGCCACACAATGCAACTACATATTATTGTATTTGTACTTCCTAGTCAAAAACTAGTGTTAAGAAACCATTATCTTCCACTATGACCATTTTGACTTGTGTTATGAGTTGTCAACGTTTACCACACATGTTGACATTATTTGTTCATGGTCTGTGACATATGCCTACTTTGGCTAGTCATCCTACATGGTATGCAAACCATGCCACAACTTATTGAAGGTCCTTGTGCTTGCTGGTTGATATCTGGTGTTCCCAAATCATTGTTGTCCCCTCTGACGATTTGTGACTCCTATTATGAGTTGCCAACATTGACCACACACAGCGGATTTCTTTGGTCAAAGGCATTCGATATGCCTACTTTGGTCGGTCATTGTGCGTGGTAGCCACACCGTGCTTCTACTGATTGAAGGTCGTTGTACTTGCTAGTTGATAACTGATATTCCCAAACCATTGTTTCCCCTTCTGACTGTTTGTGACTCGTGTTATGGTTGGTGAACATTGACCACCCATATTGAAATTCTGTGGTCATGGTCAGTGACATATGCCTAGTTTGGTTGTCTGGTGTGCATAGTAGCCACACCTTGCCACTGCATATTGGAATTCTTTGTCCTTTATAGTTGATAAATATGGTTCCCAAACCATCGTCTCTCCCTCTGACCATTTTTTGACTCATGTTGTGAGTTGTCAATGTTGACCACACATAGTGGACTTCTTTGGTCATAGTCAGTGACGTATGCATCCTTTGGTTGGTCACTGTGCACGCTAGCCATACCGTGCCACTACTTGTTGAAGGACTTTGTACTTGCTAGTTGATAACCAGTGTTCTAAACCCATTGTTTCCTCCTCTGACCATTTGTGACTCGTGTTATGAGTTTTCAACGTTGACCACACACTGTGAACTTTGTTTTTTCATGGTTAATGCCATATGCCTACTTTGGGTTGTCACTGTACATGGTTACCAGGCCGTGTCACTAGGTATTGGAGGTCTTTGTGCTTTCTAGTTGATAGCTTGTCCTTGCAAACCATTGTTATCCCCTCTGACTATCCGTGACTCCTATTGTGAGTTGTCAGTATTGACCACATGAAGTGAAATTCTTTGGTCATGGTCAATGACATATGCATACTTTGGTTGAATATTGTGGATTGTAGCCACACTGTGCCACAACATATTGAAGGTATTTGTAATTGCTAGTTGAGAGCTAGTGTTCAGAAACCATTATCTTCCACTATGACTATTTGTGGCTTGTGTTATGAGTTGTCAAAGGTTATGACACATGGTGACATTCTCTGGTCATGGTCAGAGACATGCATACTTTGGTTGGTCATCGTGAATGGTATCCACACCGTGCCACAACTTATTGAAGGTCATTGTGCTTGCTAGTTGATACCTGGTGTTCCCAAACCATTGTTTCCCCGTCTGACTGTTTGTGACTCGTGTTATGGTTGGTGAACATTGACCACCCATATTGAAATTCTTTGGTCATGGTGAGTGACATATGCCTAGTTTGGTTGTTTGGTGTGCATAGTAGCCACACTATGCCACTACAAATTGAAGTTCTTTGTTCTTTCTAGTTCATGCATAGGGTTCCCAAACCATTGTCTCTCCTTCTGACCATTTGTGACTCGTGTTGGGAGTTGTCAATGTTGACCACACATAGTGGACTTCTTCGTTTATAGTCAGAGACGTATGCATCCTTTGGTTTGTCACTGTGTACACTAGCCACACCGTGTCACTCCTTGTTGATGGTCTTCATACTTTCAAGTTGATAACTAGTGTTCCCAACACATTGTTTCCCCCTCTGACCATTTGAGACTCTTGTTATGAGTTTTCAACGTTGACGACACACTGTGAAATTCGTTTCGTCATGGTTACTGACATATGTGTAGCTTGGTTTGTCACTCTACATGGCTGCCACACCGTTTCACTATGTATTTAAGGTCTTTATGCTTTCTAGTTGATAGCTAGTGTTCCGAACCCATTGTTACCCCCCATCTGACTGTCTGTGACTAGTGTTGTGAGTTGTCAATGTTGACAACATGAAGTGGAATTTGTTGATCATGGTCAGTTACACATGCATACTTTGGTTGGTCACTGTGCATTGTAGCCACATTGTGTCACTACATATTGAAGGTATGTGTACTTGATACTCAATGAATAGTATTTACAAACTAGTATCTTCCGCTCTGACCATTTGTGACTCGTGTTATGAGTTATCAAAGTTTACCACACTTAGTGAAATTAATTGGACATGGTTAGTCACATATGCCTACTCTGGTTGGTCATCGTGCATGGTATGCACACTGTACCACAACTTATTGAAGGTCCTTGTGCTTGCTAGTTGATACCTGGTGTTCGCAAACCATTGTCTTCCCCTCTGACCATTTGTGACTCCTACTGTGAGTTTTCAACATTGATCACATGTAGCGGATTTCTTTGGTCAAAGGCATTAGATATGCCTACTTTGGTCAATCATTGTGCATGATAGTCATACTGTGCTTCTACTGATTAAAGGTCGCTGGACTTGCCAGTTGAGAACTGATATTCCCAGACCATTTTTCCCCTGTTGATCGTTTGTGAGTCCTGTTATTATTGGTGAACGTTGACCACCCATAGTGAAATTGTTTGGTCACGGTCAGTGACATATGCGTAGTCTGGTTATTTGGTGTGCACAATAGCCACACCGTGCCACTACGTATTAAAGTTCTTTGTCCTTTCTAGTCCATGCAAAGGGTTTCCAAACCATTTTCTATCCCTCTAACCATTTTTGACTCGTGTTATGAGTTGTCAATGTTGACCACACATAGTGGACTTCTTTGGTCATAGTCAGTGACGCATGAATCCTTTGGTTGGTCACTGTGCACGCTAACCACACCGTGCCACTACTTGTTGGTGGTCTTCGTACTTGCTAGTTGATAACTAGTGTTCCCAATCCATTGTTTCCCCCTTTTACCATTTCTCACTCGTGTTATGGGCTCTGAACGTTGATCACACGCTGTGAAATTCGTCCGGTTATGGTTAGGGACATATGCGTGGTTTTGTTTATCACTGTACATGGCTACCACGCCGTGTCACTACGTATTTAAGGTCTTTGTGCTTTCTAGTTGATAGCTAGTGTTCCCAATCCATTCTTAGCCCCCTCTGACTACGTGTGACTCGTGTTGTGGGTTGTCAACGTTTACCACATGAAGTGGAATTCGCTGGTCATGGTCACTTACATATGTATGATTTGGTTGGTCACAATGCATGGTAGCCACACTGCCACTACATATTGAAGGTATTTGTACTTGCTACTCAATAACTAGTATTCACAAACTATTATCTTCCACTCTGTCCATTCGTGACTCGTGTTATGAGCTGTCAAAGTTTACCACACATAGTGACATTTTTTTGTCATGGTCAGTGACATATGCCTACTTTGGTTGGTCATCGTGCATGGTATGCACACTGTTCCATAACTTATTGAAGGTTCTTGAGGTTTCTAGTTGATGGCTGGTGTTCCCAAACCACTCTCTCGCCCTCTGACCATTTGTGACTCCTATTATCAGTTGTCAACATTGATCACACACAGCGGATTTCTTTGGTAAAAGGCATTAGATATGCCTGCTTTGGTTGGTCATTGTGCATGGTAGCCACACCGTGCTTCTACTGATTGAAGGTCAGTGTACTTGCAAGTTGATAACTGATATTCCCAGACCATCGTTTCCTGTTTTGACCGTTTGTGACTCATGTTATGGTTGGTGACCCTTCACCACCCATATTGAAATTCTTTGGTCATGGTCAGTGACATATGCCTAGTCTGATTGTTTGGTGTGCACAGTATCCACACCGTGCCACTATGTATTGAAGTTCATTGTCCTGTCTAGTCCATGCATAGGTTTCCCAAACCATTGTCTCTTCCTCTCACCATTTGTGACTCGTGGTCTGAGTTGTCAATGTTGACCACACATAGTGGAATTCTTCGGTCATAGTCAGTGACGTATGCATCCTTTGGTTGGTCACTGTCCACGCTAGCCACACCATGCCACTACTTGTTGAAAGTCTTCGTACTTGCTTGTTGATAACTAGTGTTCCCAACCCATTGTTTCCCCCTCCGACCATTTGTGACTCGCGTTATGAGTTGTCAACGTTGACCACACACTATGAAGTTTGTTTGGTCACGGTTAGTGATATCTGCCCACTTTGCTTTGTCACTGAACATGGTTACAACATTGTGTCACTATGTATTGAAGGTCTTTGTGCTTTCTAGTTGATAGCTAGTGTTCCCAACCCATTATCATCCCCCTCAGACTATCGGTTACTCGTATTGTGAGTTTTCAACGTTGACCACATCAAGTAAATTTCGTTCGTCATGGTCAATAACATATGCATACCTTGGTTGGTCACTTTGCATTGTAGCCACACTATGCCCCTACATATTGAATGTATTTGTACTTGCTACTCGATATCTAGTCTTTACAAACCATTGTCTTCCACTCTGAACACTTGTGACTCCTGTTATGAATTGTCAAACTTTACCACACTTAGCTACATTATTTGTTTATGGTCAGTGACACATGCCTACTTTGGTTAGTCATCGTGCATGGTCTTCATACCGTGGCACAACTCATTGAAGGTCCTTGTGCTTGCTAGTTGATACCTGGTGTTCCCAAACCATTCTTTCCTCCCTGTGACCATTTGTGACTCGTACTATGAGTTGTCAATGTTGATCACACACACCGGATTTCTTTGGTCAAAGACATGCATATGCCTACTTTGGACAGTCATTTTGCATGATAGCCTCACCGTGCTACTACTGGTTTAAGGTCATTGTACTTGCTAGTTGAGAACTGATGTTCACAGACCATTGCTTCCACCTGTGACCATTTGTAACTCGTGTTATGGGTGGTGAACGTTGACCACCCATATTGAAATTCTCTGGTCATGGTGAGTGACATATGCATAGTTTGGTTGTTTGGTGTGCATACTAGCCACGCCGTGCCACTACGTATTGAAGTTCTTTGTCCTTTCTAGTCAAAACGTAGTGTGCCCAAACCATTGTCTCTCTCTCTCTGACCATTTGTGATTCGTGTTATGTACTGTCAAATTCTACCACACATGCTGACATTCTCTGGTCATGGTTAGAGACATATGCATACTTTGGTTGGTCATCGTGAATGGTATCCACACCGTGCCACAACGTATTGAAGGTCATTGTACTTGCTAGTTGATACCTAGTATTCCCAAACCATTGTTTCCCCCTCTGACCATTTGTGGCTCGTATTATGAGTTGTCAACGTTGACCACACACAACGGATTTATTTGGTCAAAGGCAGTACATATGCCTACTTTGGTCGGTCATTATACATGGTAGCCACACCGTGCAACTACTGATTGAAGGTCGTTGTACTTTCTAGTCCACAACTGATATTTGTGGACCATTGTTTCCCCCTCTGGCCGTTTGTGACTCGTGTTATGGTGGGTGAACGTTGACCACCCATATTGAAATTCTTTGGTCCTGGTCACTGACATATGCCAAGTTTGGTTGTTTGGTGTGCATAGTAGCCACACCGTGCCGCTATGTATTGAAGTTCTTTGTACTTTCTAGTCCATGCATAGGGCTCCCAAACCATTGTCTCTCCCTTTGACCATTTGTGACTCGTGTTAGAGTTGTCAATGTTGACCACATATAGTGGACTTCTTCGGTCATAATCAGTGACGTATGCATCCTTTGGTTGGTCACTATGCACACTAGCCACGCCGTGCCACTCCTTGTTGACGGTGTTCATACTTGCTAGCTGATAACTAGTGTTTGAAACCCATTGTTTCCCCCTCTGACTATTTGTGACTCGTGTTATGAGTTTTCAACGTTGACCACACACTGTGAAATTCGTCTTGCCATGGTTAGTGACAGATGAGTAGTTTGGTTTGTCACTGTACATGGCTACCATGTCGTGTCACTACGTATTTAAGGTCTGTATGTTTTCTCGTTGATAGCTAGTGTTCCAAACCCATTGTTACCCCCCCCCTCTGACTATCTGTGACTCATATTGTGAGTTGTCAATGTTGAATACATGAAGTGGAATTGGTTGGTCATGGTCAGTGACATATGCATACTTTAGTTGGTCACTGTGCATGGCCGCTACACTGTGCCACTACATATTGAATGTGTTTGTACTTGCTACTCGATAACTCGTATTTACAAACCATTGTCGTCCACTCTGACCCTTTGTAACTCGTGTTATGAGTTGTCAAAGTTCACCACACTTAGCGACATTATTTGGTCATGGCCAGTGACATGTGCCCACTTTGGTTGGTCATCGTGCATGGTATCCATACCGTGCCACAACTTATTGAAGGTTCTTGTGCTTGCTGGTGTTCCCAAACCATTGTTTACCCGCTGTGACCATCTGTGACTCGTATTATGAGTTGTGAATGTTGACCACATACACCGGATTTCTTTGGTCAAAAGCAGTGCATATGCCCACTTTGGTCGGTCATTTTGCATGATAACAACAACTTGCTACTACTCATGAAGGTCGTTGTACTCGCTAGTTGAGCACTGATATTCCAAGCCATTGTTTCCCCTTGTGAGCATTTGTGACTCGTGTTATGGTTGGTGAACGTTGACCACCCATATTGAAATTCTCTGGTCATGGTCAGTGACATATGCCTATTTCAGATGTTTGGTGTGCATATAAGTCACACCGTGCCACAACGTATTGAAGTTCTTTGTCCTTTCTACTCAACACATAGGGTTCCCAAACCATTGTCTCTCCCTCGGATCATTTGTGACTCGTGTTATGAGTTGTCAATGTTGACCACACATAGTGGACTTCTTCGATCCAAGTCAGTGACGTATGCATCCTTTGGTCGGTCCCTGTGCATGCTAGCAACACCGTGCCACTGCTTGTTGATGGACTTTGTACTTGCTAGTTGATAAATAGTAATCCCAACCCATTTTGTCCCCCTGTGGCCATTTTTGACTCGTGTTATGAGTTTTCAACATTGACCATACACTGTGAAATTCTTTTGGTCATGGTTAGTGACATATGCATGCTTTGGTTTGTCACTGTACATGGTTACCACCCCGTGTCACTACGTACTCAAGGTCTTTGTACTTTCTTCTTGATAGCCAGTATTCCCAAACAATTGCTACCCTCTCTCAATATCTGTGTCCTCGTTGTGAGTTGTCAACATTGACCACATGAAGTGAAACTCTTTGGTCATGGTTAGTGACATATGCATACTTTAGTTGGTCACTGTGCATTGTAGCCACACTGTGCAACTACATATAGAAGGTCTTTGTACTTGCTAGTCGATAACTTGTATTCAGGAACCATTTGCTTCCACTCTGACCATTTGTGACTCGTGTTATGAGTTGTCAAAGCTTACCACACATGGTGACATTCCTTGGTCATGGTCGGTGACATATGCATACTTTGGTTGGTCATCGTGCATGGTATCCCTACCGTGCGACAACTCATTGAAGGTCATTTTGCTTGCTAGTTGATACCTGGTGTTCCCAAACCATTTTTTCCCCCTCTGACCATTTGCGTATTAAGAGTTGTCAATGTTGACCACACACACCGGATTTCTTAAGTCAAAGGCAGTACATGTGCCTACTTTGGTTGGTAATTTTGCATGATAGCCACACCGTGCTACTACTGATTGAAGGTCATTGTACTTGCTAGTTGAAAACTGATATTCCCGGACCATCGTTTCCCCCTCTCACCGTTTGTGACTTGTGTTATGGTTGGTGACCGTTGACCACCCACATTGCAATTCTTCGGTCATGGTCAGTGACATATGCCTAGTTTGGTTGTCTAGTATGCATTGTAGCCACACCGTACCACTACGTATTGAAGTTCTTTGTCCTTTCTAGTCCATGCATAGGGTTTCCAAACCATTGACTCTCCCTCTGACCATTTGTGACTCGTGTTATGAGTTGTCAATGTTGACCACACGTAGTGGACTTCTTCGGTCATAGTCAGTGACGTATGCATCCTTTGGTTGGTCATTGTGCATGCTAGCCACACCGTGCCCCTGCTTGTTGAAGGACTTTGTACTTGCTAATTGATAAATAGTGTTCCCAACCCATTGTTTCCCCCTTTGACCATTTGTGACTCGTGTTATGCGTTTTCAACATTGACCAGACACTTTGAAATGATTTTGGTCATAGTTAGTGACATATGCCTACTTTGGTTTGTCACTGTACATGGTTACCACGCTGTGTCACTATGCATTGAAGGTCTTTGTGCTTTCTAGTTAACAGCTAGTCTTCCCAAGCCATTGTTACCTCCTCTGATTATCTGTGACCCATGTTGTGAGTTGTCAACATTGACAACATGAAGTTAAATCATTTGGTCATGGTCAGTGACATATGCATTCTTTGGTTGGTCACCGTGCATTGTAGCCACACCGTACAACTACATATTGAAGGTATTTGTAGTTGCTAGTGAGTAACTAGTATTCAGAAACCATTGTATTCCACTATAACCGTTTTTGAATCATGTTATGAGTTGTCAAAGTTTTCCACACATGGTGACATTCTTTGGTCATGGTCAGTGACATTTGCATGTTTTGGTTCCTCTCGTGCATGGTATCCACACCGTGCCACAACTCATTGAAGGTCGTTGTGCTTGGTAGTTGATACCTGGTGTTCCCAATTCATTGTTTCCCCCTCTAACCATTTGTGACTCGTATTATGAGTTGTCAACATTGACCACACACAGCGGATTTCTTTGGTCAAAGGCAGTACATATGACTACTTTGGTCGGTCATTGTGCATGGTAGCCACACCAGGCTACTACTGATTGAAGGTCGTTGCATTTGCTAGTTGGGAACTGACATCCCCGGACCATTGTTTCCCCTTTTGACCGTTTGTGACTCGTGTTATTGTTGGTGAACGTTGACCACCCATATTGAAATTGTGTGGTCATGGTCAATGACATATGCCTAGTCTGGTTTTTTGGTGTGCACACTAGCCACACTGTCACTACCTATTGAAGTTCTTTGTCCTTTCTAGTCCATGCATAGGTTTCCCAAACCATTGTCCCTCCCTCTGACCATTTGTGACTCGTGATATGTGTTATCAATGCTGACCACACATAGTGGAATTCTTTGGTCATAGTCAATGACGTATGCATCCTTTGGTTTGTGCATGCTAGCCGCAATGTGCCACTACTTGTTGAAGGTCTTTGTACTCGCTTGTTCATAGGTAGTGTTCCCAAACCATTGTTTCCCCCTCTGACTATTTGTGACTCGTGTTATGAGTTTTCAATGTTGACGACACACTGTGAAATTTGTTTGGTCGTGGTTAGTGACATATGCCCACTTTGGTTTGTCATTGAACATGGTCACATCACCGTGTTACTATGTATTGAAGGTCTTTGTGCTTTATAGTTGATAGATAGTGTTCCCAAACCATTGTTACCCCCCTCAAACTATGTGTGACTTGTCTTGTGAGTTGTCATTGACCACATGAAGTGAAATTTGTTGGTCATGCTCACTGACATATGCATACTTTGGTTGGTCACAGTGCATGGTAGCCACACTGTGCCACTACATGCTGAATGTATTTGTACTTGCTACTCGATAACTAGTATTTACAAACCATTTTCTTCCGCTCTGAGCATTTGTGACTCGTGTCATGAGTTGTCAAAGTTTACCACACTTAGTGACAACTCACTTGTGACTATCTGTGACTCGTGTTGTGAGTTGTCAACATTGACCACATGAAGTGAAATTATTTGATCATGGTCAGTGACATATGCATACTTTGGTTGCTCACTGTGCATTGTGGCCATATTGTGCAACTACATATTGAAGGTATTTGTACTTGCTAGTCGATAACTAATATCCAAAAACAATTATCTTCCACTCTGACCATTTGTGACTCGTGTTATGAGTTTTCAACGTTTACCACATATGGTGACATTCTTTGGTCATGGTCAGTGACATGCATACTTTGGTTGGTCATCGTGCATGGTATCCACACCGTGCCACAACTTATTGAAGGTCATTGTACTTGCTAGTTGATACCTGATGTTGCTAATTCATTGTTTCCCCCTCTGACCTTTTGTGATTCGTATTATGAGTTGTCAATGTTGACCACACACAGCGGATTTATTTCGTCAAAGGCAGTACATATGCCTAGTTTGGTCGGTCACTGTGCATGGTAGCCACACTGGGCTACTACTGATTGAAGGTCGTTGTACTTGCTAGTTGAGAACTGATATTCCAGGATCATTGTTTCCCCCTCTGACCATTTGTGACGCGTGTTATGGTTGGTGAACACTGACCAACCATATTCAAATTCTTTCGACTTCGTCAGTGACATATGCCTAGTTAGGTTGTTTGGTGTGCATAGTAGCCACGCCGTGTCACTACGCATTGAAATCCTTGGACCTTTTTAGTCAATGCATATGCTTCCCAAACCATTGTTTCTCCCTCTGACCATTTGTGACTCGTTTATGAGTTGTCGATGTCGACCACGCATAGTGGAGTTTTTCGATCATAGTCAGTGATGTATGTATCCTTTGGTTGGTCACCGTGCCACTGCTTGTTGAAGGACTTTGTACTTGCTCGTTGATAAATAGTATTCCCAAACCATTGTTTCCCCCTCTGACCATTTGTGACTCGTGTTATGCGTTTTCAATGTTAACCACACACTGTGAACTTCTTTTGGTCATGGTTAGTGACATAAGCCTACTTTGGTTTGTCACCGTACATGGTTACCACACCGTGTCACTATGTATTGAAGGTATTTGTGCTTTCTAGTTGACAGCTAGTCTTCCCAAACCATTGTTACCTCCTCTGACTATCCGTGACTCGTGTTCTGAGTTGTTAACATTGACAACATGAACGGAAATCATTTGGTCATGATCAGTGACATATGCATACTTTGGTTGGTCACTGTGCATTGTAGCTACACTGTGCAACTACATATTGAAGGTAGTATTCAGAAACCATTATATTCAACTCTGACCATTTGTGACTCATGTTATGAGTTGCCAAAGTTTACCACACATGGTGACATTCTGTGGTTATGGTCAGTGAAATATGTATATTTTGGTTCGTGATCGTGCATGGTATCCACACCGTGCCACAACTCATTGAAGGTCGTTGTGCTTGCTAGTTGATAACTGGTGTTCCCAAACCATTGTTTCCCCCTCTGACAATTTGTGACTCGTATTATGAGTTGTAAACGTTGACCACACAGCGCATTTTTTTGGTCAAAGACAGTATATATGCCTACTTTGGTCGGTCATTGTGCATGGTAGCCACACCGTGCTACTACTGATTGAAGGTCGTTGTACTTGCTAGTTGAGAACTGATATTCCCGGACCATTCCTTTCCCCTCTGGCCGTCTGTGACGTGTGTTATGGCTGGTGAACGTTGACCACCCATATTGAAATTCTTTGGTCATGGTCAGTGACATATGCCTAGTCTGGTTGTTTGGTGTGCACAGTAGCCACACCATGCCACTACGTATTGAAGTTCTTTGTCCTTTCTAGTCCATGCATAGGTTTCCCCAACCATTGTCTCTCCCTCTGACCATTTGTGACTCGTGTTATGAGTTGTCAATGTTGACGACACATAGTGGACTTCTTCGGTCATAGTCAGTGACGTGTGCATCCTTTGGTTGGTCACTCTGCACACTAGCCACACTATGCCACTACTTGTTGAATGTCTTCGTACGTGTTAGTTGATAAATAGTGTTCCCGGACCATTGTTTCCCCCTTTGACCATTTGTGACTCGTGTTATGAGTTTTCAATGTTGACCACACACTGTGGAATCCGTTTGGTCGTGGTTAGTCACACATGCAAAGTTTGGTTTGTCAGTGTACATGGCTACCACACCGTGTCACTATGTGTTGAAGGTCTTTATGCTTTCTAGTTGATAGCTAGTGTTCCCAACCCATTGTTACCCCCCCCCCTCGGAGTATCTGCGACTCGTGTTGTGAGTTTTCAACATTGACCACATGAAGTGAAATTCTTTGCTCATGGTTAGTGACACATGCATACTTTGGTTGGTCACTGTGTGTTGTAGCCACACTGTGCAACTACATATTGAAGGTATTTGTACTTGCTAGTCAATAACTAGTATTCATAAACCATATCTACCACTCCGACCATTTGTGTCTCGTGTTATGAGTTGTCAAAGTTTACCGCACATGTTGACAGTCTTTGGCCATGGTCAGTGACATATGCATGCTTTGGTCGGTCATTGTGCATGGTATCCACACCGTGCCACAAGTCATTGAAGGTCATTGCGCTTGCTAGTTGATACCTGGTGTTCCCAAACCATTGGTTTCCTCTCTGACCATCTGTGACTTGTATTATGAGTTGTTAACGTTGACCACACACAGCGGATTTCTTTGGTCAACGGCAGTATATATGCCTACTCTGGTCGGTCATAGTGCATGGTAGCCACACCATGCTACTGCTGATTGAAGGTCGTTGTACTTGCTAGCTGGTATCTAGTATTCCTAAACTATTGTTCCCCCCTCTGACAACTCGTGACCCATGTTATGGGTTGTCAATATTGACCACACATAGTAAAATTATTTGGTCGTGGTAAGTGGCACATGCCTAATCTGGTTGGTCATTGTGCATGGTAGCCACACCGTGCCACTTCTTGTTGAAGGTCTTTGCACTTGCTAGTCAATAAATAGCAAAAGGTTTCTCCCTTTGACACCAGGTCCGTTTTTGTTGATTTGTTGCGCGTAGGTGCCTTCATTGGAGTACTCCCTCCCACCCACCTAGAGGGATGTTCCCTGTACGACCTGGATGACATATTTACGACCGCATTATGACACCCCCCTACCCCCCCCCC
>SZWC01006764.1:43958-64662 GCA_023375785.1 Penium margaritaceum | reverse complement strand
GGGGGGGTCTGGCCTTCCCAAATTTTTGGAAAGCAACCTCACTGACTCGCCGTGTCAGAATTGGTCGGTCGGCGGCAAGGAGCCGCTGACTGACCGATCTGACAGGTTGGGGGGGGGGTGGGTTGGGTTTGGCACTTGCTGTACGCGGACGTCGGATGCGAACTTGGTCCACATCGATGCCCCATCAATGTGGATCGCGGTTCCGCGGCCACGGTGATAGGGTCACCCCGGAACCCCGGGTCAACACTGGTAGCCACACCGTGCCAATACATACGAAAGATCTTTGTGCTTCCTAGGAGATACATTGTGTTTTGAAACCATTGTTTCCTCCCTCTGACCATTTGTGACTCGTGTTGTGGGTTTTGAACGTTGACCACCCATATTGAAATTCTTTGGTCGCTGTCAGTGACATGTGCCTAGTTTCGTTTGTCACTGTACATGGTTACCACGCCGTGTCACTACGTATTCAAGGTCTTTGTGCTTTCTAGTTGATAGCTAGTCTCTCCACACAGTTGTTACCCCGCTCTGACTATCTCTGACTCGTGTTGTGAGTTGTCAATATTGACCACACATGGACATCTTTGGTCATAGTGAGTGACATATGCATCCTCTGGTTGGTCACTGTGCACGTTAGCCACACCGTGCCACCGCTTGTTAAAGGTATTTGTACTTGCTAGTTGAAAACTAGTCATCCCAATCCATTGTTTCCCCATTCTGATCATTTGTGACTCGTGTTATGAGTTTCCAACGTTGACCACACATCGTGAAATTCTTTTGGTCATGGTTAGTGAAACATGCATACTATGGTTTGTCACTGTACATGGTTACCACGCCGGGTCACTACGTATTGAATGTCTTTGTGCTTTCTAGTATATAGGTTGTCTTCCCAACCCATTCTTACCCTGTCTCACCATCTGTGACTCGTGTTGTGAGTTGTCGACATTGACCACATGAAGTGAAATTCTTTGGTCATAGTTAGGGACATCTGCATACTTTGGTTGGCCACTATGCATTGTAGTCACACTGTGCAAAAACATATTGAAGCTATTTGTACTTGCTAGTCCATAACTACTATTGAGAAACCATTATCTTCCACTATGAGCATTTGTGACTCATGGTATGAGCTGTCAAAGTTTACCACACATGGTGACATTGTTTGGTCATGGTCAGTGACATATGCATACTTTGGACGGTCATCGTGCATGTTATTCGCACCGTGCCACAACTTATTGAAGGTCATTGTGTTTTCTAGTTGATACCTGGTGTTCCCCAACCATTGTTTCCCACTCTTACCATCTGTGAATTGTATTGTGAGTTGTCAACGTTGACCACACGCAACGGATTTCTTTGGTCAAAGGCAGTACATATGCCTACTTTGGTCGGTCATTTTGCATGGTAGCCACACCGTGCTACTACTGATTAAAGGTTGTTGTACTTGGTAGTTGAGAACTTGTATTCCCTGACCATTGTTTCCCCCTCTGACCGCTTGTGACTCGTATTATGGTTGGTGAATTGTGACCACCCATATTGAAATTCTTTGTTCATGGTCAGTTACATATGCCTAGTTTGGTTGTTTGGTGTGCATAGCAGCCACACCATGCCACTACGTATTGAATTTCTTTCTCCTTTCTTGCCCATGCATAGGGTTCTTAAACCATTGTCTCTCCCTCCGACCATTCGTGGCTCGTGTTATGAGTTGTCAATGTTGACCACACATATTGGACTTCATCGGTCATAGTCAGTGACGTATGCATCCTTTGGTTGGTCACTGTGCACGCTAGCCACACGGTACCCCTATTTGTTGAAGTTTTTCGTACTTGCTAGTTGATAACGAGTGTTCCCAACCCATTGCTTCCCCCCTCTGACCAATTGTGACTAGTGTTATGAGTTTTCAGCGTTGACCATACACTCTGAAATTTGTTCGGTCATTGTTAGTGGCATATGTGTAGTTTGGTTTGTCAGTGTACATGAGTACCACCCCGTGTCACTACATATTGAAGGTCTTTGTGCTTTCTACTTGATAGCTAGTCTGTGACTCCTGTTGTGAGCTGTCAGCATTGACCACATGAAGTGAAACTCTTTGGTCATGGTTAGTGACATATGCATACTTTAGTTGGTCACTGTGCATAGTAGCCACACTGTGCAACTACATATTGAAGGTATGTGTACTTGTTAGTCGATAAGTAGTATGCACAAACCATTATGTTCCACTCCAACCATTTGTGACTCGTGTTATGAGCTGTCAAAGTTTACCACATTTAGTGACATTATTTGTTTCTGGTTAGTGACATATGCCTACTTTGGTTGGTTGTCGTGCATGGTATGCACACCATGCCATAACTTATTGAATGTCCTTGTGCTTGCCTGTTGATACTTGGTGTTCCAAAACCATTGTTTCCCCCTCTGACCATTTGAGACTCCTATTATGAGTTGTCAACATTGACCACACACAGCGGATTTCTTTTGGTCAAAGGCATTATATATGCCTACTTTGGTCGGTCATTGTGCATAGTAGCCACACCGTGCTTCTACGAGTCAATTTTTTACTCATGTTGTGATTTGTCAATGTTGACCACACCTAGTGGACTTCTTCGGTCATAGTCAATGACTTATGCATCTTTTGGTTGGTCAATGTGCACGCTAGCCACACCGTGCCAATACTTGTTGAGGGACTTTTTACTTGCTAGTTGATAACTAGTGTTCCCAACCCATTGTTTCCCCCTATGACCATTTGTGACCCGTGAGTTTTCAACGTTGACCACACACTGTGAATTGTTTTTGGTCATGGTTAGTGACATATGCCTACTTTGGTTTGTCACTGTACATGGTTACTACAAGGTGTCACTCGGTGCTGAATGTCTTTGTGCTTTCTAGTTGAGATCTTGTCCTCTCAAACCATAATTACCCCCTCTGACTATGTGTGTTTCCTGTTGTGAGTTGTCAACGTTGACCACATGAAGTGAAATTCTTTGGTTATGGTGAGTGACATATGCATACTTTGGTTGAACGATGTGCATTGTAGCTGTGCTGTGCCACTACATATTGAAGGTATTTGTACTTGAAATTTGAAAACTAGTATTCAGGAACCACTATCTTTCACTCTGACCATTTGTGACTCGTGTTATGAGTTGTCAAGTTTTACCACACATGGTGATATTCTCTGGTCATGGTCAGAGACATATGCATACTTTGGTTGGTCATCGTGAATGGTATCCATACCGTGCCACAACTTATTGAAGGTCATTGTGCTTGCTAGTTGATACCTGGTGTTCCCAGACCATTTTTCCCCCTCTGACCATTTGTGACTCGTATTATGAGCTGTCAATGTTGACCACACAAAGCGGATTTCGTTGCACAAAGGCAGTACATATGCCTACTTTGGTCGGTCATTGTGCATGGTAGCCACACCGTGCTACTACTGATTGAAGGTCATTGTTTGCCCCTCTGGCCGTTTGTGACTCATGTTATGGTTGGTGAACGTTGACCACCCATATTGAAACTCTTTGGTCATGGTCAGTGACATATGCCTGGTTTCGTTGTTTGGTGTGCATAGTAGCCACACCGTGCCACTACGTATTGAAGTTATTTGTCTTTTCTAGTCCATGCATAGGGTTCCCAAACCATTGTCTCTCCCTCTGACCATTTGTGACTCGTGTTATGAGTTGTCAACGTTGACCACACACAGCGGATTTCTTTGGTCAAAGGCAGTACATATGCCTACTTTGGTCGGTCATTGTGCATGGTAGCCACACCGTGCTACTACTGATTGAAGGTCGTTGTACTTGCTAGTTGAGAACTGATATTCCCGGACCATTGTTTCCCCCTCTGACCGTTTGTGACTCGTGTTATGGTTGGTGAACCTTGACCAGCCATATTGAAATTCTTTGCTCATAGTCAGTGACATATGCCTAGTTTGTTTGTTTGGTGTGCATAGTAGCCACACCGTGCCACTACGTATTGAAGTTATTTGTCTTTTCTAGTCCATGCATAGGGTTCCCAAACCATTGTCTCTCCCTCTGACCATTTGTGACTCGTGTTATGAGTTGTCAATGTTGACCACACATAGTGGACTTCTTCGGTCATAGTCCGTGACGTATGCATCCGTTGGTTGGTCACTGTGCACACTAGCCACACCGTGCCTCTCCTTGTTGATGGTCTTCATACTTGCTAGTTGATAACTAGTTTTCCCAACCCTTTGTTTCCCCCTCTGACTATTTGTGACTTGTGTTATGAGTTTTCAACATTGACCACACACTGTAAAATTCGTCTGGTCATGGTTAGTGACATATGTGCAGTTTCGTTTGTCACTGTACATGGCTACCGCGTTGTGTCACTACGTATTTAAGGTCTTTATGCTTTATAGTTGATAGGTAGTGTTCCCAATCCAGTCTTAGGCCCCCTCTGACTATTTGTGAATCGTGTTGTGAGGTTTCAACGTTGACCACATGAAGTGGAATTTGTTGGTCATGGTCAGTTACACATGCATACTTTTGTTGGTCAATGTACATTGTAGCCACACTGGGCCACTACATATTGAATGTATTTGTGCTTGCTACTCAACAACTAGTATTCACAAGCCAGTATCTTCCACTCTAACCATTTGTGACTTGTGTTATGAGCTGTCAAAGTTTACCACAAGTAGTGACATTATTTGGTCATGGTTAGTGACATATGCCTACTTTGGTTGGTCATCGTGCATGGGATGCACACCGTGCCACAACGTATTGAAGGTCCTTGTGCTTGCTAGTTAATACCTTGTGTTCCCAAACCATTGTCTCCCCCTTTGACCTTTTGTGACTCCTATTATGAGTTGTCAACATTGACCACACACAGCGGATCTCTTTGGTCAAAGGCATTAGATATGCCTACTTTGGTTAGTCATTGTGCATGGTAGCCATACCGTGCTTCTACTGATTGAAGGTCGCTGTACTTGCTAGTTGAGAACTGATATTCTCAGACCATTGTTTCCCCTTTTGACTTTTGTGACTCATGTTATGGTTGGTGAACGTTGACCACCCTTATTGAAATTCCTTGGTCATGGTCAGTGACATATGCATAGTTTGGTTTTTTGGTGTGCACAGTAGCCACACCGTGCCACTACGTATTGAAGTTCTTTGTCCTTTCTAGTCCATGCATAGGGTTCCCAAACCATTGTCTCTCCCTCTGACCATTTTTTTGGTGTGCATAGTAGCCACACCGCCAGTAGAAAAGCTGTCTCACATCAGTTAGCCTCGACTAGTTTCGCGGCTATCCCTCAGAAAAAATCAGAAAACCCCCTGACCATTTGTGATTCGTGTCATGAGCTGTCAATGTTGACCGCACATAGTGGAATTCTTCGGTCATAGTCACTTATGTATGCATCCTTTGGTTGGTCATTGTGCACGCTAGCCACACCTTGCCATTGCTTGTTGAAGGTTTTTGTACTTGCTAGATGATAACTAGTGTTCCCAACTCATTGTTTCCCACTCTGACCATTTGTGACTTGTGTTATGAGTTTTCAACGTTGACCACATACTGTGAAATTCTTTTGGTCATGGTTAGTGAGATATGCATACTTTGGTTTGTCACTGTACATGGTTATCACCCCGTGTCACTATGTGTTGAAGGTCTTTGTGCTTTCTACTTGATAGATAGTCTTCCCAAATAATTATTACCCTTTCTCACTGTCTGTGATTCTTGTTGTGAGTTGTCAACATTGACCACATGAAGTGAAACTCTTTGGTCATGGTTAGTGACATATGCATACTTTGGTTGGTCACTATGCATTGTAGCCACACTGTGCAGCTACATATTGAAGGCATTTGTACTTGGTAGTCGATAACTTGTATTCCGAAACCATTTTCTTTCACTCCGACCATTTGTGACTCGTGTTATGAGATGTCAAAGAATACCACACAATGTGACATTCCTTGGTCATGGTCAGTGACACATGCATATGTTGGTTGGTCATCGTGCATGGTATCTAGACTATGCCACAACTCATTGAAGGTCATTGTGCTTGCTAGTTGATACCTGGTGTTCCCAAACCATTGTTTCCCCCCCTCGACATTTGTAACTCGTATTATGAATTGTCAACGTCGACCACATACAGCGGATTTCTTTGGTGTAAGGCAGTACACATGCCTACTTTGGTCAGTCATTGTGCATGGTAGCCACACCGTGCTACTACTGATTGAAGGTCGTTGTACTTGCTAGTTGAGAACTCATATTCCCGGACCATTGTTTCCCCATCTCACCATTTGTGACTCGTTTTATGGTTGGTGAACGTTGACCACCCATATGGTCAATGAAATATGCCTTGTTTGGCTGTTTGTTGTGCATTGTAGCCACACCGTACCACTACGTATTGAAGTTCTTTGTCCTTTCTAGTCCATGCATAGGTTTCCCAAACCATGGTCTCTCCCTCTGACCATTTGTGACTCGTGTTATGAGTTGTCAATGTTGACGACACATAGTGGACTTCTTCGGTCATAGTCTGTGAGCTATGCATCCTTTGGTTTGTCACTGTGCATGCTAGCCACACTGTGCCACTGCTTGTTGAAGGACTTTGACTTGATATTTGATAATAGTCTTCCCAACCCATAGTTTCCCCCTCTGACCATTTATGACTAGTGTTATGCGTTTTCAACGTTGACCACACACTGTGGAATTGTTTTGGTCATGGGTAGTGACATATGCCTACTTTGGTTTGTCACTGTACATGGTTACCACACCGTGTCACTACGTATTAAAGGTCTTTGTGCTATCTAGTTGAAAGGTAGTCTTCCGAAACCATTGTGACCTCCGTTGACTATCTGTGACTTGTGTTGTGAGCTGTCAACATTGACCACATGAAGTGAAATAACTTGGTCATGGTGAGTGACATATGCATACTTTGGTTGGTCACTGTGCATTGTAGCCACACTGTGCAACTACATATTGGAGGTATTTGTACTCGTTCGTCGATAACCAGTATTTGGAAACCAATATATTCCACTGTGACCATTTGTGACTCATGTTATGAGTTGTCAAAGTTTATCACACATGGTGACATTCTTTGGTCATGGTCAGTGACATATGCATACATTGGTTGGTAATCGTGCATGGTATCCACACCGTGCCACAACTTTGTGAAGGTCATTGTGCTTGCTACTTGATACCTGGTGTTCCCAAGCAATTCTTTCTGCCTCTGACCATTTGTGACTCGTATTGTGAGTTGTCAACGTTGACCACACACAGCGGATTTCTTTGGTCAAAGGCAGTACATATGCCTACTTTGGTCCGTCATTCTGCATGGTAACCACACCGTACTACTACTCATTGAAGGTCATTGTACTCGCTAGTTGAGAACAGATGTTCCCGGACCATTGTTTTTTACTCTGACCGCTTGTGACTCGTGTTATGGTTAGTGAACGTTGACCACCCATACTGAAATGTTTTGGTCATGGTCAGTGACACATGCCTAGTCTGGTTGTTTGGTTTGCACAGTAGCCACAATGTACCACTACGTATTAAAGTTCCTTGTCCTTTCTAGTCCATGCATAGGTTTCCCAAACCATTATCTCTCTCTCTCTCTTACCATTTGTGACTCGTGTTATGAGTCTTCAATGTTGACCACACATAGTGGACTTCTTCGGTCATAGTCAATGACCTATGCATCCTTTGGTTTGACAGTGTGCATGCTAGCCACACCGTGCCACTGCTTGTTGAATGACTTTGAACTTGCTAGTTGATAAATAGTGTTCCCAACCCATTTCTTCCCCCCCTGACCATATGTGACGTGTGTTATGAGTTTTCAACGTTGACCACACACTGTGAAATTTTTTTGGTCATGGTTAGTGACATATTCCTGCTATGGTTTGTCACTGTACATGGTTACCACGCTGTGTCACTACGTATTGAACGTATTTGTTCTTTCTAGTTGATAGCTAGTCTTTCCAAACCATTGTTACCCCCTCTGAGTATCTATGACTCGTGTTGTGAGTTGTCAATATTGACCACACGAAGTGAAATGACTTGGTCATGGTCAGTGACATATGCATACTTTGGTTGGTCACTGTGCATTGTAGCCACACAGTGTAACAACATATTGAAGGTATTTGTACTTGCTAGTCCATAACAAGCATTCAGAAACCATTATCTTCCGCTCTGACCATTTGTGACTCGTGTTATGAGTTGTCAAATTTTACCACACACGGTGATATTCTTTGGTCATGGTCAGTGATATATGCATACTTTGGTTGGTCATCGTGCATGGAATCCACACCGTGCCACAAATTATTGAAGGTCATTGTGCCTGCTAGTTGATACCTGATGTTGCCAAACCATTGTTTCCCCCTCTCACCTTTTGTGACTCGTATTATGAGTTGTCAACATTAACCACGCACATCGGATATCTTTGGTTAAAGGCAGTACATATGCCTACTTTGGTTGGTCACTGTGCATGGTAACCACACCGTGCTACTACTGATTGAAGGTCGCTGTAATTACTATTTGAGAACTGATATTCTCAGACCATTGTTCCCCTCTCTGACCGTTTGTGACTCGTGTTTTGGTTGGTGAACATTGACCACCCATATTGAAATTCATTGGTCATTGTCAGTGACATATGCCTAGTTTGGTTTTTTGGTGTGCATAGTAGCCACGCCATGCCACTACGCATTGAAGTTCATTTTCCTTTTTCGTCCATGCATACGGTTCCCAAACGATTGTCTCTCCCTCTTACCATTTGTGACCCGTGTTCTGAGTTGTCAATGTTGACCACACAAAGTGGACTTCTTTGGTCATAGTCAGTGATGTATGCATCCTTTGGTTGGTCTCTGTGCACGCTAGCCACACCGTGCCACTGCTTGTTGAAATTCTTTGTACTTGCTAGTTGATAACTAGAGTTCCCAATCCATTGTTTCCCCCTCTGACCATTTGTGACTCGTGTTATGAGTTTTCAATGTTGACCACACATTGTGAAATGCTTTTGGTCATGATTAGTGACATATGCATACTTTGGTTTGTCACTGTACATGGTTACCACGCCGTGTCAATACGTATTGAAGGTCTCTGTGCTTTCTAGTTGATAGCTAGTCTTCCCAACCCATTCTTACCCTCTATCACTATCTGTGACTTGTGTTTTGAGTTGTCAACGTTGACCACATGAAGTGAAATTCTTTGGTCATGGTTAGTGACATATGCATACTTTTGTAGCCACACTATGCAAATACATATTGAAGGTATTTGTACTTGCTAGTCAATAGCTAGTTTTCATAAACCATTATCTTCCACTCTGACCATTTTTGACTCATGTTATGTGTTGTCAAATTTTACCACACACGGTGACATTCTTTGGTCATGGTCACTGACATATGCATAGTTTGGTTGGCCATCGTGCATGCTATTCGTACCGTGCCACAATTGTGCTTGTTAGTTGATACCTGGTGTTCCCAAACCGTTGTTTCCCACTTTGACCATTTGTGACTAGTATTATGAGTTGTCAACGTTGACCACACACAATGGATTTCTTTGGTCAAAGGTGGTACACATGCCTTTTTTGGTCAGTCATTGTGCATGGTAGCCACACCGTGCTACTACTGATTGAAGGTCGTTGTACTTGCTAGTTGAGAACTGATATTCTCAGACCATTGTTTCCCCCTCTGACCGTTTGTGACTCGTGTTAGGGTTGGTGAATGTTGACCACTCATATTGAAATTATTTGGTCATGGTTAGTGACATATGCCTAGTTTGGGTTTTTGCTGTTCATAGTAACCTCACCGTGCCACTATGTATTGAAGATATTTGTCCTTTCTAGTCCATGCATAGGGTTCCTTAACAAATGTCTCTCCCTCTGACCATTTGTGACTGGTGTTATGAGTTGTCAATGTTGACCACACATAGTGGACTTCATCGTTCATAGTGAGTGTTGTATGCATCCTTTGGTTGGTCACTGTGCACGCTAGCCACACTGTGCAGCTACTTGTTGAAGGTCTTCATACTTGCTAGTTGATAACTAGTGTTCCCAACCCATTGTTTCCCCCTCTGACTATCTGTGACTCGTGTTATGAGTTTTCAACGTTGACCGCACACTGTGAAATTCGATTGATCATTCTTTCCGACATATGCGTAGTTTGGTTTGTCACTGTACATGGCTACCACGCAGTGTCACTTTGTATTGAAGGTCTTTATGCTTTCTAGTTGATAGATTCTGTTCCCAACCCATTGCTACCCCCCTCTGACTATCTGTGACTCGAGTTGTGAGTTGTCAATGTTGACCACATGAAGTGGAATTTGTTGGTCATGGTCAGTTACATATGCATACTTTGGTTGGTCACTGTGCATGGTACCCGCACTGTGCCACTACATTTTGAAGGTCTTTGTACTTGCTTCTCGATAAACATGATTCACAAACCATTATCTTCCACTCTGACCATTTGTGACTCGTGTTATGAGTTGTCAAAGTTTACCACACTTAGTGACATTATTTGTTCGTGGTTCGTGACATATGCCTACTTTGGTTGGTCATCGTGCGTGGTATGCACACCGTGCTACAACTTTTTGAAGGTCCTCGTGCTTGCTAGTTGATACCTGGTGTTCCCAAACCATTGTTTCCCCATCTGACCATTTGTGACTCCTATTATGAGTTGTCAACATTGACCACACACAGCGGATTTCCTTGGTCAAAGGCATTAGATATGCTTACTTTCGTCGGTCTTTGTGCATTGTAGCCACACTGTGCTTCTATTGATTGAAGGTCGCTGGACTCGCTAGTTGATAAGTGATATTCCCAGATCATTATTTCCCCTTCTGACCGTTTGTGACTCGTGTTATGGTTGGTGAACGTTGACCACCCATATTGAACTTCTCTGGTCATTGTAAGTGACATATGCCTAGCTTGGTTGTCTGGTGTGCATAGTAGATACACCGTGCCACTGCGTATCGAAGTTCTTTGTCCTTTATAGTCGATAAACAGGGTTCCCAAACAATTGTCTTTCCCTCTGACCATTTTTTGACTCATGTTGTGAGTTTTCAATGTTGACCACACATGGTGGACTTCTTCCGTCATAGTCAGTAACGTATGCATCCTTTGCGTGGTTACTTTGCACGCTAGCCACACCATGCCACTACTTGTTGAAGGAATTCATACTCACTAGTTGATATCTAGTGTTCCCAACACATTGTTTCCCCCTCTGACCATTTGTGACTCGTGTTATGAGTTTTCAACATTGACCACACACTGTGAATTTTGTTTGGTCATGGTTAGTGACATATGCCTACTTTGGGTTGTCACTGTACATGGTTACCACACTGTGTCACGAGGCATTGAAGGCCTTTGTGCTTTCTAGTTGATGGCTTGTCCTCTCAAACCATTGTTACCCGCTCTGGCTATCTGTGACTCCTGTTGTGAGTTGTCAATGTTGACCACATGAAGTGAGATTCTTTGGTTATGGTCAGTGACACATGCATAGTTTGGTTGAACACTGTGCATTGTGGCCACACTGTGCCACTACATATTGGAGGTATTTGAAACCATTGTCCTCCACTCTGACCATTTGTGACTCGTGTAATGAGTTGTGAAAGTTTACCACACTTAGCGACATTATTTGGTCATTGTCAGTGAAATATGCCTAACTTGGTTGGTCATCGTGCATAGTATCCATACCGTGCCACAACTTATTGAAGGTCCTTGTGCTTCCTAGTTGATATGTGGTGTTCCCAACCCATTGTTTTCCCCCTCTGACAATTTGTGACTCGTGTTATGAGTTTTCAATGTTGACCACACATTGTGAAATTCTGTTGGTCATGGTTGGTGACATATGCATACTTTGGTTTATCACTCTACATGGCTACCACGTCGTGTCACTACGTTTTGAAGGTCTCTGTGCTTTCTAGTTGATAGCTAGTCTTCCCAACCCATTCTTACCCTCTCCTTCTATCTGTGACTCGTGTTGTGAGTTGTCACGATTCACCACATGAAGTGAAATTCTTTGGTCATGATTAGTGACATATGCATACTTTGGTTTGACACTTTGCATTGTAGCCATAATGTGCAAATACATATTGAAGGCATTTGTACTTGCTAGTCGATAACCAGTGTTCACAAATCATTATCTTGCACTCGGACCATTTGTGACTCATGTTATGAGTTGTCAACGTTTACCACACATGGTGACATTCTTTGGTAATGGTCTGTGAGATATGCATACTTTGGTTGGTCATCGTGCATGGTATGCACACTGTGCCACAACTTATTGAAGGTCCTTGTGCTTGCTAGTTGAAACCTGGTATTCCCAAACCATTATTTCCCCTCTGACCAGTTGTGACTCCTATTATGAGTTGTCAACATTCACCATAATCAGCAGATGTCTTTGGTCAAACGCATGAGATATGCCTACTTTGGTCAGTCATAATGCATGGTAGCCACACCATGCTTCTACTGATTGAAGGTCGTTGTACTTGCTGGTTATGAACTGATATTCCCAGACCATTGCTTCCCCTTCTGACCGTTTGTGACTCGTGTTATGGTTGGTGAACATTGACCACCCATATTGAAATTCTCTGGTCATGGTGAGTGACATATGCCTAGTTTGGTTGTCTGGTGTGCATAGTAGCCACACCGTGCCACTGCGTATTGAAGTTCTTTGTCCTTTTTAGTCGATACATAGGGTTCCCGAACCATTGTCTCTCCCTCTGACCATTTTGTGACTCGTGTTGTGAGTTGTCAATGTTGACCACACATAGTGGACTTCTTCGGTCATAGTTAGTGACGTATGCATCCTTTGGTTGGTTACTGTGCACGCTAGCCACACTGTACCACTAATTGTTTTAGGAATTCGTACTTGCTAGTTGATAACTAGTGTTCCCAACCCATTGTTTCCCCCTCTGACCATTTGTGACTCGTGTTATGAGTTTTTAACCTTGACCACACACTGTGAAATTTGTTTGGTCATGGTTAGTGACATATGCCTACTTTTGTTTGTCACTATACATGGTTACCATGCCGTGTCACTAGGTCTTTGTGCTTTCTAGTTGATAGCTTGTCCTCCCAAACCATTGTTACTCCATCTGACTATCTGTGACTCCTATTGTGAGTTGTCAACGTTGACCACATGAAGTGAAGTTCTCTGATCATGGTCAGTGACATATGCATACTTTGGTTGAACACTGTGCATTGTAGCCACACTGTACCACTACAAATTGAAGGTATTTGTACTTACTTAAATAACTAGTATTCAGAAACCACTGCCTTGCACTCTGACCATTTGTGACTCGTTTTATGAGTTCTCAAAATTTACCATACATGGTAACATACTCTGGTCATGGTCAGAGACATATGCATACTTTGGTTGGTCATCGTGAATGGTATCCACACCGTGCCACAATGTATTGAATGTCATTGTGCTTTCTAGTTGATACGTGGTGTTCCCAAACCATTGTTTGCCCCTCTGACCATTTGTGACTCGTATTATGATTTGTCAACGTTGACCACACACAGCGGAGTTCTTTGGTCAAAGGCAGTACAAATGCCTAGTTTGGTTGGTCAGTGTGCGTGGTAGCCACACCGTGCTACTCCTGATTGAAGGTCATTGTACTTGCTAGTTGACAACTGATATTCCCGGACCGTTGTTGCCCCCCTCTGACTGTTTGTGACTTGTTTTATGCTTGGTGAACGTTGACCACCCATATTGAAATTCTCAGGTCATGGTTAGTGACACATGCCTAGTTTGGTTCCTGGTGTGCATAGTAGCCACACAGTTCCACTGCGCATTGAAGTTCTTTAAAGGCAATAAGTATGGTTCCCAAACCATTGTCTCGCCCTCTGACCATTTTTTGACTCGTGTTATGAGTTGTCAATGTTGACCACACATAGTGGACTTATTCGGTCATAGTCAGTGACGTATGCATCCTTTGGTTGGTCACTGTGCACGCTAGCCACACCGTGCCACTATTTGTTGAGGAACTTCGTACTTGCTAGTTGATAACTAGTGTTCCCCACCCAGTGTTTCCCCCTCTGGCCATTTGTGACTCGTGTTATGAGTTTTCAACATTGACCACACACTGTGAAATTCTTTTGGTCATGGTTAGTGACATATGCCTACTATGGTTTGTCACTGTACATGGTTAGCACGCCGTGTCACTAGGTATTGAAGGTCTTTGTGCTTTCTAGTTGATAGCTTGTCATCTCAAACCATTGTTACCCCCTCTGACCATCTGTGACTCCTGTTGTGAGTTTTCAACGTTGACCACATGAAGTGAAATTCTTTGGTCATGGTCAGTGACATGCATATTTTGGTTGAACACTGTGCATTGTAGCCACACTGGGCCACTACATATTGAAGGTATTTGTACTTGCTAGTCGATAACTAGTATTCAGAAACCACTATCTTTCACTCTGACCATTTATGACTCGTGTTATGAGTTGTCAAATTTTACCACACATGGTGACATTCTCTGGTCATGGTCAAAGACATATGCAAGCTTTGGTTGGCCATCAAGAATGGTATCCACACCGTGCCACACTGTATTGAAGGTCATTGTGATTGCTAGTTGATACGTGATGTTCCCAAACTATTGTTTCCCCCTCTATCCATTTGTGACTCGTATTATGAGTTGTCAGCATTAACCACACACAGCTGATTTCTTTGGTCAAAGACAGTACATATGCCTACTTTCATCAGTCATTGTGCATGTTAGCCACACCGTCCTACTACTGATTGAAGGGCGTTGTACTTGCAATTTGACAACTGATATTCCTGGACCATTGTTTCCCCCTCTGACCGTTTGTGACTCGTGTTATGGTTGGTGAATGGTGACCACCCATATTGAAATTCTTTGGTCATGGTCAGTGACATATGCCTAGTTTGGTTGTTTGATGTGCATAGTAGCCACACCGTGCCACTACGTATCAAAGTTCTTTGTCCTTTCTAGTCCATGCATACGGTTCCCAAACCATTGTCTTCCCCTGTGACCATTTGTGACTCGTGTTATGAGTTGTCAATGTTGACCACACATAGTGGACTTCGTCGGTCACAATCAATGACGTATGCATCCTCTGGTTGGTCAATGTGCAGGCTAGCCACACCGTGCCACTACTTGTTGAACGTCTTCTTACTTGCTAGTTCATAACTAGTGTTCCCAATCCATTGTTTCCCCTCTGCCCATTTGTGACTCGTGTTATGAGTTTTCAAGGTTGACCACATACTGTAAAATTTGTTTGGTCATTGTTAGTGACATATGCGTAGTTTGGTTTGTCACTATACATGGCTACCATACCGTGTCACTATGTATTGAAGGTCTTTATACTTTCTAGTTGAGAGCTAGTGTTCCCAACGCATTCTTACCCCCCTCTGACTATCTATGACTCGTGTTATGAGTAGTCAACATTGACCACATGAAGTGGAATTCGTTGGTCATGGTCAGTGACATATGGTTACTTTGGTTGGTCATCGTGCATGGTATGCACTTCGTGCCACACCTTATTCAGCGTCCCTGTGCTTGCTAGGTTATACCTTGTGTTCCCAAACCATTTTTTCCCCCTCTGACCATTTGTGACTCCTATTATGAGTTCTCATCATTGACCACACACAGCGGGTTTCTTTGGTCAAAGGCATTAGATATGCCTAGTTGGGTTGGCCATTTTGCATGGTAGCCACAGCGTGCTTCTACTGCTTGAAGGTCGCTGTACTTGCTAGTTGATAACTGATATTCCCAGACGATTGTTTCCCCTTTTGACCGTTTGTGACTTGTGTTATGGTTGGTAAACGTTGACCACCCATATTGAAATTCTCTGGTCATGGTCAGTGACATATTTCCTAGTTTGGTTGTCTGGTGTGCATAGTAGCCACATCGTTCCACTGCGTATTGAAGTTCATTGTCCTTTATAGTCAATACATAGGGTTCCCAACCCATTGTCTCTCCCTCTGATCATTTTTTACTCGTGTTGTGAGTTGTCAATGTTGACCACACATAGTGAACTTCTTCGGTAATAGTTAGTAACGTATGCATCCGTTGGTTGGTCACTGTGCACGCTAGCCACAATTTGCCACTACTTGTTGAAGGACTTCGTACTTGCTAGTTGATAACTAGTGTTACCAACCCATTGTTTTGCCCTTTGACCATTTGTGACTCGTATTATAAGTTTTCAATGTACACCACACACTCTGAAATTTGTTTGGTCATAGTTAGTGACGTATGCCTACTATGGTTTGTCACTGTACATGGTTATCACGTCGTGTCACTAGCTATTGAAGGTCTTTGTGCTTTCTAGTTGATAGCTTGTCCTGTCAAACCATTGTTTCCCCATTTGACTATCTGTGACTCTGTTGTGAGTTGTCAACGTTGACCACATGAACTGAAATTCTTTGGCCATGGTCAGTGACATATGCATACTTTGGTTGAGCACAGCGCATTGTAGCCACACTGCGCCACTACATATTGAAGGTATTTGTACTTGAAATTTGATAACCAGTATTCAGAAACCACTATCATCCACTCTGACCATTTTTGACTCGTGTTATGAGTTGTACAATTTAACCACACTTGGTGACATTCTCTGGTCATGGTCAGAGATGTATGCATACTTTGGTTGGTCATCGTGATTGGTATCCACACCGTGCCACAACTTATTGAAGGTCATTGTGCTTGCTAGGTTATACCCAGCTCTCCCAAACCATTTCTTCCCCCTCTGGCCATTTGTGACTCGTATTATGAGTTGTCAACGTTGACCACACACATCGGATTTCTTTGGTCAAAAACAGTACATATGCCTACTCTGGTCGGTCATTGTGCATGGTAGTCATACGGTGCTACTACTGATTGAAGGTCGTTGTACTTGCTAGTTGACAACTGATATTCCCGGACTATTGTTTCCCCCTTTGACCGTTTGTGACTCGTGTTATGAGTTGTCAATGTTGACCACACATAGTGGACATCTTTGGTCATAGTCACTGACGTATGCATCCTTTGGTTGGTCACTGTGCACACTAGCCACACCGTGCCACTCCTTGTTGACGGTCTTAATTCTTGCTAGTTGACAACTAGTGTTCCCAACCCACTGTTTCCCCCTCTGACCATTTGTGACTCGTGTTATGGGTTTTCAACGTTGATCACCCACTGTGAAATTTGTCTAGTCATGGTTAGTGACATATGCCTACTTTGGTTTCTCACTGAACATGGTTACAACACCGTGTATTGACGGTCACTTTTCTTTGGTCAAAGGCAGTGCATATGCTTACTTTGGTCAGTCATTTTGCATGATAGCCAGACCGTGCTACTACTGATTGAAGGTCGTTGTACTTGCTCGTTGATAACTTACATTCCCAGACCATTGTCTCCCTTTCTGACCGTATGTGACTCGTGTTATGGTTGGTGAACATTGACCACCCATATTTAAACTCTCTGGTCATGGTTAGTGACATATGCCTAGTTTGGTTGTTTGGTGTGCATATTAGCCTCACCGTGCCACTACGAATTGACGTTCTTTGTCCTTTATAGTCCAAACTTAGGGTTCCCAAACCATTGTCCCTCCCTCTGACCATTTGTGATTCGTGGTATAATTTGTCAATGATAACCACACATAGTGGACTACTTCGTTCATAGTCAGTGACGTATGCATCCTTTGGTTGGTCACTGTGCATGCTAGCCACATCGTGCTACTGCTTGTTGAAGGACTTTGTACTTGCTAGTTGATGAATAGTGTTCCCAATCCATTGTTCCCCCCTCCGACCATTTGTGACACGTGTTATGAGTTTTCAGCGTTGACCACACATAGTGGATACATATGCCTACTTTTGACAATCATTGTGCATGGTAGCGACACCGTGCTACTACTGATTGAAGGTCCTTGTACTTGTTAGTTCATAACTGATATTCCCGGACCATTGTTTTCCCCTCTCAATGTTTATGACTCGTGATATGGTTGGTGAACTTTGACCACCCACATTAAAATTCTTTGGTCATGGTCAGTGACATGTGCCTAGTTTGGTTGTTTGGTGTGCATTGTAGCCACACCGTACGACTACGTATTGAAATCATTTGTCCTTTCTACTACATACATAGGGTTCCCAAACCATTGTCTCTCCCTCTGACCATTTGTGACTCGTGTTATTAGTTGTCAATGTTGACCACACATAGTGGACTTCTTCGGTCTAAGTCAGTGACATATGATTCCTTTGGTTGGTCACTGTGCATGCTAGCCACACCGTGCTACTGCTTGTTGAAGGACTTTGTACTTGCTAGTTGCTCATTGTTTCCCCCTCTGACCATTTGTGACTCGTGTTATTAGTTGTCAATGTTGACCACACATAGTGGACTTCTTCGGTCTAAGTCAGTGACATATGATTCCTTTGGTTGGTCACTGTGCATGCTAGCCACACCGTGCTACTGCTTGTTGAAGGACTTTGTACTTGCTAGTTGCTCATTGTTTCCCCCTCTGACCATTTGTGACTCAAGTTATTCGTTTTAAACGTTGACCACACACAGTGACATTCTTTTTGTCATGGTTAGTGACAGATGCCTACTTTGGTTTGTCACTGTACATGGTTACCATGCTGTGTCACTACATATTGAAGGTCTTTGTGTTGTCTAGTTGACAGCTAGTCTTCCCAAACCATTGTTTCCTCCTCTGACTATCTGTGACTCGTTTTGTCAGTTGTCAACATGGACCACATGAAGTGAAATTCTTTGGTCATGGTCAGTGACATATGCATACTTCGGTTGGTCACTGTGCATTATAGCCGCACTGTGCAACTACATATTGAAGGTATTTGTACTTGCTAGTGGATAACCAGTATTCAGCAGCCATTATCTTCCACTCTGACCATTTGTGACTCATGTTATGAATTGTCAAAGTTTAACACACATGGTGACATTCTTTGGTCATGGGCAGTGACGTATGCATATTTTGGTTGGTCATCGTGCATGGTTTCCACATCGTGCCAAAACTCACTGAGGCTCGTTGTGCTTGCTATTTGATACCTGATGTTCCCAAACCATTGTTTCCCCCTCTGACCATTTGGGACTCATATTATGAGTTGTCAACGTTGACCACACACAGCGGATGTCTTTGGTCAAAGGCAGTACATATGCCTACTTTGGTGGGTCATTTTGCATGGTAGCCACACCGTGCTACTACTGATTGAAGGTCGTTGTACTTGCCAGACGATAGCTAATATTCCCCGACCATTGTTTCCCCTTTTTACCGTTTGTCACTCATGTCATGGTTGGTGAACGTTGACCACCCATATTGAAATTCTTTGGTCATGGTCAGTGACATATGCCTAGTCTGGTTGTTTGGTGTGCACAGTAGCCACAGTGTGCCACTACATATTGAAGTTCTTTGTGCTTTCTAGTCCATGCATAGGTTTCCCAAACCGTTGTCTCTCCCTCTGACCATTTGTGACTTGTGTAATGAGTTGTCAATGTTGGCGAGACATAGTGAACTTCTTCGGTCATAGTCAGTGACCTATGCATCCTTTGGTTTGTCACTGTGAACGCTAGCCACACCGTGCCACTACTTGTTGAATGTCTTCGTACTTGCTAGTTGATAAATAATGTTCCCAACCCATTGTTTACCCCTCTGACCATTTGTGACTCGTGTTATGAGTTTTCAACGTTGACCACACAGTGTGAAATTTGTTTGGTCGTGGTTAGTGACACATGCGTAGTTTGGTTTGTCACTGTGCATGGCTACCACACCGTGTCACTATGTATTGAAGGTCTTAATGCTTTCTATTTGATAGCTAGTGTTCCCAACCCATTGTTACCTTCCTTGGACTATCTTTGACTCGTGTTGTGAGCTGTCAACGTTGACCACATGAATTGAATTTCTTTGGTCATGGTTAGTGACACATGCATACTTTGGTTGGTCACTGTATGTTGTAGCCAACCTGTGAAGCTACATTTTGAAGGTATTTGTACTTGCTTGTCGATGACTAGTATTCAGAAACCATTATCTTCCACTCTGACCAATTGTGACTCATGTTATGAGCTCTCAAAGTTTACCACACATGGTGACATTCTTTGGTTATGGTCAGTGACATATGCATACTTTGGTTGGTCATCGTGCATGGTATCCACACCGTGCCACAAGTCATTGAAGGTCATTGTGCTTGCTAGTTGATACCTGGTGTTCCCAACCCATCGTTTTCCCCTCTGACCATCTGTGAATCGTATTATGAGTTGTCAACGTTGACCACACATAGCAGATTTCTCTGGTCAAAGGCAGTACATATGCCTACTTTGGTCGGTCATAGTGCATGGTAGCCACACCGTGCTACTGCTGATTGAAGGTCGTTGTACTTGCTAGTTGGTATCTAGTATTCCTAAACTACTGTTTCCCCCTCTCACAATTCGTGACCCAAATTATGGGTTGTCAACATTGACCACACATAGTAAAGTTGTTTGGCCATGGTAAGTGGCACATGCCTAATCTGGTTGGTCATTGTGCATGGTAGCCACACCGTGCCACTTCTTTTTGAAGCTCTTTGCACTTGCTAGTCAATAAATAGCAAAAGGTTTCTGCCTTTGACACCAGGTCGGGTTTTGTTGATTTGTTGCACATAGTTGCCTTCACTGGAATACTCCCTCCCACCCCCCTAGAGGGATGTTCCGTGGACGACCTGGAGGACAAACTTGCGACCGCATTATGATATCTCCCCTTCCCCCCCCCCCATGGCTTAGGCTTGAAGGTAGAGTAGAGGTATCACAACACGGCCGCCCCCCCCCCCCCCCCCCCCCCCCC
>SZWC01006764.1:8316-36704 GCA_023375785.1 Penium margaritaceum | reverse complement strand
GAGCCTAATCTATATTGCGCGTACGATGATTCAAACCCAGGACCTACCGCTCCAGAATCTAACCCTATAAGCACTAAGCCAACTCACATGGTGTTCATATGATGTCCAAATGATGATATAGGAATTCCTATGGGAAGTGGACATAAAACAAGGGGGTGTAAGAATTTACGGTAGTTTTCTATTTTATGAATAATAAAAAAGTTACTTTAATCATAAACAATTGACGCGGACGCAATTCAAGTTTTGCAACTACGACCTTCAATAACTTCTCAACCGTTGCTCTCATTGACCAGCCGTAAGAAGGAAAGTTGACTACACATAGTGAAATCATCTTCATAATGTTCAGTGACACAATCACACTTTGGTTGGTCATTGTGCATGGTAGCCACACCTTGCAACCACTTATCGAAGGTCTTTGTTATTGCTAGTGGATACCGAGTATTCACAGACCATTGTTTCTCCCTTTGCCCATTTGTAAAGTGTATTATGAGTTGTGAACGCTGACCATACACACTAATACTTGTTGGTCATTAGCAGTGATGTATGCGTACTTGGATATGTCATTGCGCACGGTAGCCACACCGTGCCAATACATACGAAATATCTTTCTACTTGCTAGAAGGTACATAGTGTTTTGAAACCATAGTTTCCCCCCTCTCACCATTTGTGACTTATATTATGGGTTTTGAACGTTGACCACCCATATTGAAATTCTTTGGTCGTGGCCAGTAACATATGCCTAGTTTGGTTTGTCACTGTACACGGTTACCACGCCATGTCACTACCTATTGAAGGTCTTTGTATTGTCTATTTGATAGCTAGTCTTCCCACACAATTGTTACCCCACTCAAACTATCTGTGACTCGTGTTGTGAGTTGTCAATGTTGACCACACATACTGGACTTCTTCGGTCATAGTTAGTGACGTATGCATCCTTTTGGTTGGTCACTCTGCACGATAGCCACACCGTGCCACTGCTTGTTGAAGGTCTTTGCACTTGCTAGTTGATAACTAGTGTTCCCAACCCATTATTTCCCCCTTTGACCATTTGTGACTCGTGTTATGAGTTTTCAACGTTGACCACACACTCTGAAATTCTTTTAGTCATGGCTAGTGACATATGCATACTTTGGTTTGTCACTGTACATGGTTACCACGCGGTGTCATTATTTATTAAAGGTCTTTGTGCTTTCTAGTTGATAGCTAGTCTTCCCAACCCATTCTTACCCTCTCTCACTATCTGTGACTCGTGTTGTGACTTGTTAACATTGACGACATGAAGTGAAATTCTTTGGTCATAGTTACTGACATTTGCACACTTTGGTTGGTCAATGTGCATTGTAGCCACACTGTGCAAATCCACATTCAAGGTATTTGTACTTGCTAGTCCATAAGTAGCATTCAGAAACCATTATTTTCCACTGAGACCATTTGTGACTCATGTAATGAGTTGTCAAAGTTTACCACACATGGTGAAATGCTTTGGTCATGGTCAGTGACATATGCATACTTTGGTTGGTCATCGTGCATGGTACCCAGACCGTGCCACAACTCATTGAAGGTCATTGTGCTTGCTAGTTGATACCTGGTGTTCCCAAAAAAAAAAATCCCTTCTAACCATGTGTGACTCGTATTATGAGTTGTTAACATTGACCGCACACAGCGGATTTCTTTGGTCAAAGGCAGTACATATGCCTACGTTGGTCGGTCATTGTGCATAGTAGCCACACTGTGCTACTACTGATTGAAGGTCGTTGTACTTGCTAGTTGAGACCTGATATTCCCGGACCATTGTTTCTCCCTCTGACCGTTTGTGACTCGTGTTATGGTTGGTGAACGTTGACCACACATATTGAAATTCTTCGGTTATGGTCGGTGACATATGCCTGGTTTGGTTGTTTTGGGTGCATAGTGGCCACACCGTGCCATTACGTATTGAAGTTCCTACTCCGTTCTAGTCCATGCATAGGGTTCCCAAACCATTGTCTCTTCCTCTGACCATTTTTGAGTTGTGTTATGAGTTGTCAATGTTGACCGTACATAGTGGACTTCATCGTTCATAGTAAGTGACGTATGCAACCTTTGGTTGGTCACTGTGCACGCCAGCCACACCGTGCCACTACTTGTTGAAGGTCTTCGTACTTGCTAGTTGATAACTAGTGTTCCCAACCCATTGTTTCCCCCTATGACCATCTGTGACTCGTGTTATGAGTTTTCAATGTTGACCACACACTGTGAAATTCATTCGGTCATTGTTACTGACATATGCGTAGTTTGGTTTGCCATTGTACATGGCTACCACATGGTGTCACTATGTATTGAAGGTCTTTATGCTTTCTACTTGATACTTAGTGTTCCAAACCCATTGTTACCCCCCTCTCACTATTTGTGACACGTGTTGTGAGCTGTCAACGTTGACCACATTAAGTGGAATTCGTTGGTCATGGTCAGTTACATATGCATACTTTGGTTGGTCACTGTGCATGGTAGCAACATTGTGCCACTACATATCGAAGGTATTTGTACCTGCTACTCGATAACCAGTATTCACAAACCATTATCTTCCAATCTGACCATTTGTGACTTGTGCTATGAGTCGTCAAAGTTTACCACACTTAGTGACATTATTTGTTCATTGTCAGTCACATATGCCTACTTTCGTTGGTCATCGTGCATGGTATGCACACCGTGCCACAACTTATTGAAGGTCCTTGTGCTTGCTAGTTGATACCTGGTGTTACCAAACCATTGCTTCCCTCTCTGACCATTTGTGACTCCTGTTATCAGTTGTCATCATTGACCACACACAACGGATTTCTTTGGTCAAAGGCGTTAGATATGCCTGCTTTGGTCGGTCATTGTGCATGCTAGCCACACCGTGCTTCTTCTGATTGAAGGTCGCTGTACTTGCTAGTTGATAACTGATATTCCCAGACCATCGTTTCCCCTTCTGACCGTTTGTGACTCGTGTTATGGTTGGTGAACGTTGACCGCCCATATTGAGATTCTCTGATCATGGTCAGTGACATATGCCTAGTTTGATTTTCTGGTGTGCATAGTAGCCACACCGTGCCACTACGTATTGAACTCCTTTGTCCTTTATTGTCGATACATAAAGTTCCCAAACCATTGTCTCTCCCTCTGACCATTTTTTGACTCGTGTTGTGAGTTGTCAATGTTGACCACACATAGTGGACTTCTAAGGTCATAGTCAGTGACGTATGCATCCTTTGGTTGGTCAGTGTGCACTCTAGCCTCACCGTGCCACTACTTGTTGAAGGACTTTGTACTTTCTAGTTGATAACTAGTGTTCCCAACCCATTGTTTCCCCCTCTGACCATTTGTGACTCGTGTTGTCAGTTTTCAACCTTGACCCCACACTGTGGATTTTTTTTTGTCATGGTTAGTGACATATGCCTACTTTGGTCTGTCACTGTACATGGTTACAACGCCGTGTCACTAGGTATTGAAGGTCTTTATGCTTCCTAGTTGATAGCTTGTCCTCTCAAACCATTGTCACTCCCATTGACTATCTGTGACTCCTGTTGTGAATTGTCAACGTTGACCACATGAAGTGAAATTAGTTGGTCATGGTCAGTGACATATGCATATTTTTGTTGAACACTGTGCATTGTTGCCACTCTGTGCCACTACATATTGAAGGTATTTGTACTTGCTAGTTGATAACTAGTATTCAGAAACCACTATTTTCTACTCTGACCATTTGTGACTTGTGTTATGAGTTGTCAAATTTTACCACACATGGTGATATTCTCTGGTCATGGTTAGAGACATATGCATACTTTGGTTGGTCATCGTGAATCGTATCCACACCGTGCCACAACTTATTGAAGGTCATTGTGCTTGCTAGTTGATACCTGGTGTTCCCAAACAATTTTTTCCCCCTCTAACTATCTGTGACTCGTACTATGAGTTGTTAACGTTGACCGCATAGAACGGATTTCTTTGGTCAAAGGCATTACGTATGCCTACGTTGGTCGGTCATTGTGCATGGTAGCCACACTGTGCTACTACTGATTGAAGGTCGTTGTACTTGCTAGTTGACAACTGATCTTCCCGGACCATTGTTTACCCCTCTGACCATTTGTGACTCGTGTTATGGTTTGTAAACGTTGACCACCCATATTGAAATTCTTTGGTCATGGTCAGTGACATATGCCTGGTTTGGTTGTTTGGTGTGCATAGTAGCCACACCATGCCACTACGTATTGAAGTTCTTTGTCCTTTCTAGTCCATGCATAGGGTTCCCAAACGATTTTCTCTCACTCTGACCATTTGTGACTCGTGTTATGAGTTGTCAATGTAGAACACACAAAGTCGACTTCTTCGGTCATAATCAGTGACGTATGCATCCTTTGGTTGGTCACTGTGCACACTATCCACACCGTGCCACTCCTTGTTGACGATCTTCATACTTGCTAGTCAATAACTCGTGTTCCCAACCCATTGTTTCCCCCTCTGACCATTTGTGACTCATGTTATGAGTTTTCAACGTTGAGCACACACTGTGAAATTCGTCTGGTCATGGTTAGTGACATTGCGTGGTTTGGTTTGTCACTATACATGGCTACCACGCAATGTCACCACGTATTTAATGTCTTTATGCTTTCTAGTTGATAGCTAGTGTTCCCAGCCCATTGTTACCCCCATCTGACTATTTGTGACTAGTGTTGTGAGTTGTCAATGTTGACCACATGAAGTGGAATTTGTTGGTCATGGCTAGTTACACATGCATACCTTGGTTGGTCACCGTGCATTGTAGCCACATTGTGCCACTACATATTGAAGGTATTTGTACTTGCTACTCAATGACTAGTATTCACAGACCAGTATCTTCCACTCTGACCATTTGTAACTCGTGTTATGAGTTGTCAAAGTTTACCACACTTAGTGACATTATTTGGTCATGGTCAGTGACATATGCCTATCTTTGTTGGTCATCGTGCATGGTATGCACACAGTGCCACAAATTATTGAAGGTCCTTGTGCTTGCTACTTGATGCCTGGTTTTCCCAAACCACTGTCTCCCCCTCTGACCATTTCTGACTCCTGTTATGAGTTGTCAACATTGATCACACACAGCGGATTTCTTTGGTCAAAGGCATTAGATATGCCTTCTTTAGTCGGTCATTGTGCATGCTAGCCACACCGTGCTTCTACTGATTGAAGGTCGCTGTACTTGCAAGTAGATAACTGATAGTCTCAAACCATTGTTTCCCCTTTTGACTGTTTGTGACTCGTGTTATGGTTGGTGACCGTTGACCACCCATATTGAAATTCTTTGGTCATGGTCAGTGACATATACCTAGTCTTGTTGTTTGGTGTGCACACTAGCCACATCGTGCCACTACGTATTGAGGTTCATTGTCCTTTCTAGTCCATGCATAGGTTTCCCAAACCATTGTCTCTCCCTCAGACCATTTGTGACTCGTGTTCTGAGTTGTCAATGCTGACCACACATAGTGGAATTCTTCGGTCCTAGTCAGTGACGTATGCATCCTTTGGTTGGTCACTGTGCACGCTAGCCATACCATGCCACTACTTGTTGAAGGTTTTTGTACCTGCTTGTTGATAACTAGTGTTCCCAACCCAATGGTTCCCCCTCCGACCATAGGTGACTCGTGTTATGAGTTTTCAACGTTTACCACACACTGTGAAATCTGTTTGGTCGTGGTTAGTGACATGTGCCTACTTTGGTTTCTCACTGAACATGGTTACAACACCATGTCGCTATGTATTGAAGGTCTTTGTGCTTTCTAGTAGATAGGTAGAGTTCCCAACCTATTATTTCCCCCCTCAAACTATCAATGACTCATGTTGTGAGTTTTCAACGTTGACCACATGAAGTGAAATTCGTTTGTCATGGACAGGAACATATGCATACTTTGGTTTGTCACTGTGCATGGTAGCCACACTGTGCCACTATATATTGAATATGTTTGTACTTGCTACTCGATAACTAGTATTTACAAACCATTGTCTTCCACTTTGACGATTTGTGACTCGTGTTATGAGTTGTCAAAGTTTACCACACTTCGCGACATTATTTGGTCATGGTCAGTGACATATGCCTACTTTGGTTGGTCATCGTGCATGGTTTCCATACCATGCCACAACTCATTGAATGTCCTTGTGCTTGCTAGTTGATACCTGGTGTTCCCAAACCATTGTTTCCCCCCTCTGACCATTTGTGACTCATATTATGAGCTGTTAATGTTGACCACATACAGTGCATTTCTCTGGTCAAAGGTAGTACATATGCCTACTTTGGGCGGTCATTTTGCATGATAGCCACACCGTGCTACTATTGATTGAAGGTTGTTGTACTCGCTAGTTGATAACTAGTGTTCCCAACCCATTGTTTCCCCCTCTGACCATTTGTGACTTGTGTTATCAGTTTTCAACTTTGACCACACATTGTGAAACTCTTTTGGTCATGGTTAGTGACATATGCATACTTTGGTTTGTCACTGTATATTGTTACAACCCCGTGTCATTATGTATTGGACGTCTTTGTGTTTTCTACTTGATAGCTTGTCTTCCCAAACAACTGTTACCCTCTCTCACTATCTTTTACTCCTGTTGTGAGTTGTCAACATTGATCACATGAAGTGAAACTCTTTGGTCATGGTTAGTGACATATGCTTACTTTGGTTGGTCAGTGTGCATTGTAGCCACATTGTGCAACTACATATTGGAGGTATGTGTACTTGCTAGTCAATAACTAGTATTCAGAAACCATTTTCTTCCACTCTGTTCATTTGTGACTCGTGTTATGAGTTTTCAAAGTTTACCACACATGGTGACATTCCTTGGTCATGGTCAGTGACATATGCATGCTTTGGTTAGTCATCGTGCATGGTATCTATCCTCGTGAAAAGGGGGGTTGGGGGCATCAGTGTCAGGCACACTTCAACCGCAGCTTTGCGGGGAAGACCCATCCGCGGAGAGAGCCGGGGCAGGCTAAGATCTGCGCACAGAACGCTGGCTCCCGCGGACGCGGTTGAGCGAAGGGTAGCGCGGAAACTAGGGGCATGGTGTCTTCAGCGGTTACTCTACAGCTCACCGCATGAAGTAGAGGAAAAGGGCGGGAGGCAATAACATGAAATCCGCGGTACAAAGAGAACAAAGACAAGCCGTGGTAGAACCCAAGGCGTAGGCGAGTCAGCGAAGGATCCGCGCAATCAGGGGAGAAGTACCCAATCAGCATGAGAGACTAAGCATCAGTCACGGAGGAACCCCCGGAAACGCACCACGGAAGACGAAGAGTCAAGGAAGAATACAAAGACTGCGTGCACGAGCTGGGGATGAAGAAGATTGTTAGCAAAAGACGCTGTGTTTGAGGACGAGACCCGCGAGACGTAGCCGCACAGCATGGAGTCCAAGTGGAAGGGAAGGGAAATAGCGTGTGACGATGAGACCAACGGTGTGTAGTCACACTGTGCGGAGTCCCAAGTAGATAAGACACAGAGGACACTAGCACAAGATAGCTCAGTCTTGCATGCCTTTCTGAGCAATACTCCGCCTCCATGTACTCTGCCAAGTTCATCTAAGACATTCAACCGCTCCCGTTGCTCACTATCCCACTGCCCCCGTGCCTTCTGTATCTCTTAGACGCCCGTCCGCGGACTGCGGAATTGCGTGCGTGAAGAACCGAAAGTCCGAGTGAGGTGAACTGCCGGTGGTGACTTTGCTTGTACACGTCTGCGGAACAAGGGTTCCGCGGAGAGGAGCTGGAAGCCACGTGGTGGCGGATCCTGTGTGACAAGGAGTGGACCGTGGAGTATCATTCATCGGTGACGTTCGTGCACAGAGAATCAGGCCTTCCATCCACAGAACTGCCACTAGCTAGGGGTTGGGGTCCCGTGATTCCGCTACCTGTCTAAGTAGAGCTGGGATAGTAGTAAGAAGTGCATGATCTGCGGGCTACGCGGAATTGTGTCAGTGCGGAGATAGTTGGAGGTGCGGCAAAATCAGGGGTATCAACCAGACTAGGCATATTCCACTGAATATGACCAATGAATATCAATATGGGTGGTCAACGTTCACCAACCATAACACGAGTCACACCTGGTCAAAGGGGGAAAAAATGGTCCGGGAATATCAGATCTAAACTAGCAAGTACAACGACCTTCAATCAGTAGTAGCACGGTGTGGCTACCATGCACAATGACCGACCAAAGTACGCATGTGTACTGCCTTTGACCAAAGAAATCCATTGTGTGTGGTCAACGTTGACAAGTCATAATACGAGTCACAAATGGTCAGATGGGGAAACAATGGTTTGGGAACACCAGGTATCAACTAGCAAGCACAACAACCTTCAATGAGTTGTGGCACGGTGTGGATACCATGCACGATGACCAACCAAAATATGCATATGTCACTGACCATGACAAAAGAAGGTCACCATGTGTGATAAACTTTGACAACTCATAACACGAGTCACAAATGGTCAGAGTGGAATATAATGGTTTCTGAATACTAGTTATCGACTAGCAAGTACAAATACCTTCAATATGTAGTTCCACAGCGTGGCTGCAATTCACAGTGACCAACCAAAGTATGCATATGTCAATGACCATGACCAAATAATTTCATTTCATGTGGTCAATGATGACAACTCACAACACGTGTGATAGAGAGTCAGAGGAGGTAACAATGGTTTGGGAAGACCAGCTGTCAACTTGAAAGCACAAAGACCTTCAATACGTAGTGACACGGCGTGGTAACCATGTATAGTGACAAACAAAAGTATGCAAATGTCACTAACCATGACCAATAGAATTTCACAGTGTGTGGTCAACGTTGAAAACTCATAACACGAGTCACAAATGGTCAGAGGGGGAAACAATGGGTTGCGAACACTAGTTATGAACTATCAAGTACAAAGACCTTCAACAAGCAGTGGCACAGTGTGGCTAGCGTGCATAGTGACCAACCAAAGGATGCATATGTCACTAACTATGACCGAAGAAGTCCACTATGTGTGTTTAACATTGACAGCTCATAACACGGGTCACAAATGGTCAGAGGGAGAGACAATGGTTTGGGAACCATATGCATGGACTAAAAAGGAAAACGAACTTAAAAGCGTAGTGACACGGCGTGGCTACTATGCACACCAAACAACCAAACTAGACATATATCACTGACCATGACCAATGAATTTCAATATGGGTGGTCAATGTTCACCAACCATAACACGAGTCACAAATGGTAAGAGGGGGGAACAGTGGTCCGGGAATATCAGTTCTCAACTAGCAAGTACAGCAACCTTCAATCAGTAGTAGCACGGTGTGGCTACCTTGCACAGTGACCGACCAAAGTAGGCATATGTACTGCTTTTGACCAAAGAAATCCACTGTGTGTGGTCAACGTTGAAAACTCCTAATACGAGTCACAAGAGGTCAGAGGGAGAAACAATGGTTTGGCAACACCAGGTATCAACTAGCAAGGAAAATGACCTTAAATAAGTTGTTGCACGGTGTGGATACCATGCACGATGACCAACCAAAGTATGCATGTATCAATGACCATGACCAAAGAATGTCACCGTGTGTGGTAAACTTTGACAACTCATAACACGAGTCACAAATACTCTGAGTGGAAGATAATGGTTTCTGAATATTAGTTATCAACTAGCAAGTACAAATACCTTCAATATGTAGTTGCAGAGTGTGGCTACAATGGACAGTGACCAACCAAAGTATGCATATGTCACTGACCATGACCAAATAACTTCACTTCATGTGGTCAATGTTGCCAACTCACAACACGAGTCACATATAGTCAGAGGGGGTAACAATGGTTTGGGAAGACTAGCTATCAACTAGAAAGTACAAAGAAGTTCAATATGTAGTGACACAGCGTGGTAACCATGTACAGTGACAAACCAGAGAAGGCATATGTCACTTACCATGACGAAAAGAATCTCACAGTGTGTGGTCAACGTTGAAAACTCATAACACGCGTCACAGATGGTCAGAGGGGGTAACAATGGGTTGGGAACACTATTTATCAACTAGCAAGTACAAATTCCTTCAACAAGCAGTGGCACGGTGTGGCTAGCATGCACACTGTCGAAGCAACGGATGCATATGTCACTGACTATGACCGAAGAAGTCCACTATGTGTGCTCAACATTGACAACTCAAAACACGAGTCAAAAGTGGTCAGAGGGAGAGACAATGGTTTGGAAACCATATGTTTTGACTAGAAAGGAAAAAGAACTTCAATATTTAGTGGCACGGTGTGGCTAATATGCACACCAAACAACCAAACTAGGCATATGTCACTCACTTTGACCAGAGAATTTCAATATGGGTGGGCAATGTTCACCAACCATAATACAAGTCACAAACGGTCACAGGGGGAAACAATGGTCTGGGAATATCAGTTCTCAACAAGCAAGTACAACGACCTTCAATCAGTAGTAGCACGGTGTGGCTATACTGCAAAATGACCGACCAAAGTAGGCATATGCACTGCGTTTGACAAAAGAAATCCACTGTGTGTGGTCAACATTGACAACGCATAACACGAGTCACAAATGGTCAGAGGGGGGAAACAATGGCTTGGGAACACCAGGTATCAACTCGTAAGCACAATGTCCTTCAATAAATTGTTGCACGGTATGGATACCATGCACGATGACCAACCAAAGTAGGCATATGTCACTGACCATGACAAAAAATGTCGCTAAGTGTGGTAAACGTTGACAACACATAACACAAGTCACAAATGGTCAGAGTGGAAGACAATGGTTTGTAAATACTAGTTATCGAGTAGCAAGTACAAAGACATTCAATTTGTAGTGGGACAGTGTGGCTACCATGTACAGTGACCAACCAAAGTCTGCATATGTCATTGATCATGACCAACGAATTTCACTTAATGTGGTCAACGTTGACAACTCTTAACACGAGTCATAGATAGTCTGAGGGGGGTAACAGTGGTTTGAGAACACAAGCTATCAACTAGAAAGCACAAAGACCTTCAAAACATAGTGACATGGTATTGTAACCATGTTCAATGACAAACCAAAGTGGGAATACGTCACTAACCACGACCAAACAAGTTTCAAAGTGTGTTGTCAACGTTGAAAACTCATAACACAAGTCACAAATGGTTGGAGGGGTGAAACAATGGTTTGGGAACACTAGTTATCAACAAGCAAGTATGAAGACCTTCACCAAGTAGTGGCACGGTGTGGCTAGCATGCACAATGACCAACCAAATGATGCATATGTGACTGACTATGACCGAAGAATTCCACTATGTGTGGTCAGCATTGACAACTCATAACACCAGTCACAAATGGTCAGAGAGAGAGAGACAATGGTTTGGGAACCTTGTGTATCCACTATGAAGGACAAAGAACTTCAACACGCAGTGGCACGGTGTGGCTACTATGCACACCAGACAACCAAACTAGGCATGTGTCATTGACCATGACCAGAGAATTTCAATATGGGTGGTCACCATTCACCAACCATAACACAAGTCACAAAATGTCAAAAGGGGAAACAATCGTCTAAGAATATCAGTTCTCAACTTGCAAGTACAGTGACCTTCAATCAGTAGAAACACGGTGTGGCTACCATGCAAAATGACAGACCAAAGAAGGCATATCTAATCCCTTCGACCAAAGAAATCCGTTGTGTCTGGTCAATGTTGACAACTCATAATAGGAGTCACAAATGGTCAGAGGGGGAGACAATGGTTTGGGAACACCAGGTGTCATCTAGCAAGCACAAGGACGTTCAATAAGTTGTGGCACAGTGTGCATACCATGCACGAAGACCAACCAAAGCAGGCATATGTCACTGACCATGAACAAATAATGTCACTAAGTGTGGTAAACTTTGATAACTCATAACACGAGTCACAAATGGTCAGAGTGGAAGACAATGGCTTGTGAATACTAGTTATGGAGTAGCAAGTAAAAATACTATCAATATGTAGTGGCACAGTGTGGCTACCATGCACAATGACCAACCAAAGTATGCATATGTAACTGACCATGACCAACGAATTCCACTTAATGTGGTCAACGTTGACAACACACAACACGAGTCACAGATAGTCAAAGGGGTGTAACAATGGGTTAGGAGCATTAGTTATCAACTAAAAAGCATAAAGACCTTCAATACATAGTGACACGGTGTGGTAGTCATGTACAGTGACAAACAAAACTACGCATGTCACCAAAAATGACTAAACGAATTTCACAGAGTGTGGTCAACGTTGAAAACTCATAACACGATTCACAAATGGTCAGAGGGGGAAACAATGGGTTGGGAACACTAGTTATCAACTAGCAAGTACGAAGAACTTCAACAAGTAGTGGCACAGTGTGGCTAGCGTGCACAGTGACTTGCCAAAGGATGCATACATCACTGACTATGACCGATGAGGACCACTATGTGTGGTCAACATTGACAACTCATAACACGAGTCAGGAATGGTCAGAGGGAGAAACAATGGGATGGGAACCCTGTGCATGGACTAGCAAGGACAAAGAACATCAATACGTAATGGCACAGTGTGGCTACTATGCACACCAAAGAGCCAAACTAGGCACATGTCACTGACCATGACCAAAGAATTTCAATATGGGTGGTCAACGTTCACCAACCATAACACGAGTCACAAACAATGAGAGGGGAAAACAATGGTCTAGGAATATCAGTTCTCAACTAGCAAGTACAATGACATTCAATCAGTAGTAGCACGGTGTGACTACCATGCACAATGACCGACCAAAGAAGGCATATGTACTGCCTTTTAGGAAAGAAATCCGTTGTGTGTGGTCAACGTTGACAACTCACAATACAAGTCACAAATGGTCAGAGGGGGAGAAATGGTTTGGGAACATCAGGTATCAACTAGCAAGCACAATGACCTTCAATGAGTTGTGGCACTGTGTGGATACCATTCACGATGACCAACCAAAGTATGCATATGTCTTTGACCATGACCAGAGAATTTCACCGTGTGTGGTAAAATTTGACAACTCATAACACGAGTCACAAATTGTCAGAGTGGAAGATAGTGGTTTTTGAATACTAGTTATTGACTAGCAACTGCAAATACCTTCAATATGTAGTGGCACAGTGTGGCTACAATGCACAGTGTTCAACCAAAGCATGCATATGTCATTGACCATGACCAAAGAAGTTCACTTCATGTGGTCAACGTTGACAACTCATAAAAGGAGTCACAGATAGTCAGAGGGGGTAACAATGGTTTGAGAGGACAAGCTATCAACTAGAAAGCACAAAGACCTTCAATACATAGTGACACGGCATGCTAACCATGTATAGTGACAAACAAAAGTAGGCACATGTCACTAACCATGACCAAAAAAAAATCACAGTATGTGGTTAACGTTGAAAACTCATAACACGAGTCACAAATGGTTAAAAGGGGGAAACAACGTGTTGGGAATACTAGTTAACAAGTAGCAAGTACAAAGTCCTTCAACAAGTAGTGGCACGGTGTGGCTAGCGTGCACAGTGACCAACCAAATGATGCATACGTCACTGACTATGACCGAAGAAGTCCACTACGTGTGGTCAACATTGACAAGTCACAACACGAGTCAAACAATGGTCAGAGGGAGAGAAAATGGTTTGGGAACCTTGTGTATCGACTATGAAGGACAAAGAACTTCAACACGTAGTGGCACGGTGTTGCTACTATGCACAGCAGACAACTAAACTAGGCATGTGTCATTGACCATGACCAGAGAATTTCAATATGGGTGGTCAACATTCACCAACCATAACACAAGTCACAAACGGTCAGAAGGGGAAACAATGGTCTTGGAATATCACTCATCAACTAGCAAGTAGAGTGACCTTCAATCAGTATAAGCATGGTGTGAATACCATGCACAATGACCGACCAAAGTAGGCATATCTAATGCCTTTGACCAAAAGAAATCCGCTGTGTGTGGTCAATGTTGACAACTCATAATAGGAGTCACAAATGGTCAGAGGGGGAAACAATGGTTTGGGAACACCAGGTATCATCTAGCAAGCACAAAGACCTTCAATAAGTTGTGGCACAGTGTGCATACCATGCACGATGACCAACCAAAGTAGGCATATGTCACTGACCATGACCAAATAGTGTCACTAAGTGTGGTAAACTTTTACAACTCATAACACGAGTCACAAATGGTCAGAGTGGAAGATAATGGTTTGTGAATACTAGTGATGGAGTAGCAAGTACAAATACCTTCAATATGTAGTGGCACTGTGTGGCTACCATGCACAGTGACCAACCAAAGTATGCATATGTAACTGACCATGACCAACGAATTCCACTTCATGTGGTTAACGTTGACAAATCACAACACGAGTCACAGATAGTCAGGAGGGTAACAATGGGTTCAGAATACTAGCTATCCACTAGAAAGCATAAAGACCTTCACTACATAGTGACACGGTGTGGTAGCCATGTACAGTGACAAACAAAACTACGCATATGTCACTAACAATGACCAAACGAATTTCACACTGTGTGGTCAACGTTGAAAACTCATAACACGAGTCACAAATGGTCCAAGGTGGTAGCAATGGAGTGGGAACACTAGTTATCAACTAGCAAGTACGAAGACCTTCAACAAGTAGTGGCACGGTGTGGCTAGCGTGCACAGTGACCAACCAAAGGATGTATTTGTCACTGACTATGACTGATGAAGTCCACTATGTGTGATCAACATTGACAATTCATAACACGAGTCACAAATGGTCAGAGGAAGAGGCGATGCTTTGGGAACCCTTTGGATGGACTAGAAAGGACAAAGAACTTCAATACGTAGTGGCACGGTGTGGCTACTATGCACACCAAGCAACCAAACTAGGCACATGTCACTGACCATAACCAAAGAATTTCAATATGGGTGGTCAACGTTCACCAACTATTACACGAGTCACAAACAATGAGAGGGAGAAACAATGATCCAGGAATATCAGTTCTCAACTATCAAGTACAATGACCTTCAATCAGTAGTAGCAGTGTGTGGCTACCATGCACAATGACTGACCAAAATAGGCATATGTACTGCCTTTGACGAAAAAAATCCGTTGTATGGTCAACATTGACAACTCATAATACGAGTCACAAATGGTCAGAGGGGGAAACAATGGGTTGGGAACACCAGGTATCAACTAGCAAACACAATGACCTTCAATGAGTTGTGGCACGGTGCGGATACCATGCACGGTGACCAACCAAAGTATGCATATGTCATTGACCATGACCAAAGAATGTCACCATGTGTGGTAAACTTTGACAACTCATAACATGAGTCACAAATGGTCAGAGTGGAAGATAATGGTTTATGAATACTAGTTATCGACTAGCAAGTACAAATACCTTCAATGTGTACTTGCACAGTGTGGCTACAATGCACAGTGACCGACCAAAGTATGCATATGTCACTAACCATTACCTTAGAATTTCACTTCATGTGGTCAATGTTGAAAACTCACAACACGAGTCATAGATAGTCATAGAGGGTAAGAATGGGTTGGGAAGATTAGCTATCAGCTAGAAAGCACAAAGACCTTCAATACGTAGTGACACGGCGTGGTAACCATGTACAGTGACAAACCAAAGTATGCATATGTCACTAACCATAACCAAAAGATTTTCACAGTGTGTGGTCAAGGTTGAAAACTCATAACACGAGTCACAAATGGTCAGAGGGGGAAACAATGGGTTGGAAACACTAGTTATCAACTAGCAAATTCAAAGACCTTCTACAAGCACTGGCACGGTGTGGCTAGCGTGCACAGCGAGCAACCAAAGGATGCATACATCACTGACTATGACCGAAGAAGTCCACTATGTGTGGTGAACATTGACAACTCACAACAAGAGTCACAGATAGTCAGAGTGGGGTAACAATTGTGTGGGAAGACTAGCTATCAATCATAAAGCACAAAGACCTCCAATACGTAATGACACTCCGTGGTCACCATGTACAGTTACAAACCAAACTAGGCATATGTCACTGACCACGACCAAAGAATTTCAATATGGGTGGTAAACTTTCACAACCCATAACACGAGTCACAAATGGTCAGAGGGGGAAACAATGGTTTGGAAACACTATGTATCTTCTAGTAAGTACAAAGATCTTTCGTATGTATTGGCACGATGTGGCTACCGTGCGCAATGACCTATCCAAGTAGGCATACATCACTGCTCATGACCAAAGAATATTAGTGTGTATGGTCAGCGTTCACAGCTTATGACACGATTTAAAAATGGAAAGATGGAGAAACAATAGTTTGGGCATACTCGGTATTGACTAGCAATGACAAAGACTTTCGATAAGTGGTGGCAGGTTGTGGCTACCATGCACAATGACCAACCAAAGTATGCTTGTATCACTGAACATTATAAAACGAATCTCACTATGTGTAGTCAACTTTCCTTCTTACGGCTTGTCAAACGGAGCAATGGTTGAGAAGTTATTCAAGGTCGAAGTTGCAAAAATTGAAATTGCGTCCGCGTCAATTGTTTATGATTAAACTCATTTTGTTCTTATTCATAAATTTGAAAACTACTCTAAAATCTTACACCCCTTTGTTTTATGTCCTCTACCCATAGGAACTCCTATAGCCTCATTTGGACATCATATGAACACCATGTGAGTTGGCTTAGTGCTTATAGGGTTAGATTCTGGAGCGGTAGGTCCTGGGTTTGAATCCCCGTACGCGCAATATAGAATAGGCTCGCGACCTGGGGGGGGGCGGCCGTGTTGTGATACCTCTACTCTACCTTCGAGCCTAAGCCGTGGGGGGTAGGGGGGGTGTCACAGTGCGGTCGCAAATGTGTCCTCTAGATCGTCCACGGAACATCCCTGTAGGGGGGTTGGAGGGAGTATTCCAGTGAAGGCACCTACGTGCAACAAATAAACAAAAACCGACCTGGTGTCAAAGGGAGAAACCTTTTGCTATTTATTGAATACCAAGTAAAAAAACCCTTAACACGTAGTGGCACGGTGTGGCTACCATGCACAATGACCAACCAGATTCAGCATGTTCCACTTACCATGACCAAATGATTTTACTATGCGTGGTCATCGTTGACAACCCATAACATGGGTCACGAAGTGTCAGAGGGGGAAACAATAGTTTAGGAATACTAGATACCAACTAGCAAGTACAACGACCTTCAATCAGTAGTAGCACGGGGTGGCTACCATGCACTTTACCGACCAAAGTAGGCATATGTCACTGACTATGACCGAAGAAGTCCACTATGTGTGGTCAGCATTGACAACTCATAATACGAGTCACGAAAGGTCAGAGGGGGAAGTTATGGTTTGGGAACACCAAGTATCACATAGCAAGCACAAGGGGTTTCAATACGTTGTGGCACGGTGTGCATACCATGCACGATGACCAACCAAAGTAGGCATATGTCACTGACTATGACCGAAGAAGTCCACTATGTGTGGTCAGCATTGACAACTCATAATACGAGTCACGAAAGGTCAGAGGGGGAAGTTATGGTTTGGGAACACCAAGTATCACATAGCAAGCACAAGGGGTTTCAATACGTTGTGGCACGGTGTGCATACCATGCACGATGACCAACCAAAGTAGGCATATGTCACTGACTATGACCGAAGAAGTCCACTATGTGTGGTCAGCATTGACAACTCATAATACGAGTCACGAAAGGTCAGAGGGGGAAGTTATGGTTTGGGAACACCAAGTATCACATAGCAAGCACAAGGGGTTTCAATACGTTGTGGCACGGTGTGCATACCATGCACGATGACCAACCAAAGTAGGCATATGTCACTGACTATGACCGAAGAAGTCCACTATGTGTGGTCAGCATTGACAACTCATAATACGAGTCACGAAAGGTCAGAGGGGGAAGTTATGGTTTGGGAACACCAAGTATCACATAGCAAGCACAAGGGGTTTCAATACGTTGTGGCACGGTGTGCATACCATGCACGATGACCAACCAAAGTAGGCATATGTCACTGACTATGACCGAAGAAGTCCACTATGTGTGGTCAGCATTGACAACTCATAATACGAGTCACGAAAGGTCAGAGGGGGAAGTTATGGTTTGGGAACACCAAGTATCACATAGCAAGCACAAGGGGTTTCAATACGTTGTGGCACGGTGTGCATACCATGCACGATGACCAACCAAAGTAGGCATATGTCACTGACTATGACCGAAGAAGTCCACTATGTGTGGTCAGCATTGACAACTCATAATACGAGTCACAAATGGTCAGGGTGGAAGGTAATGGTTTGTGAATACTAGTTATTGAGTAGCAAGTACAAATACCTTCAATATGTAGTGGCACAGTGTGGCTACCATGCACAGTGACCGACCAAGTTATGCATATGTAACTGACCATGACCAACGGATTCCACTTCATGTAGTCAACGTTGACAACTCACAACACGGGTCACAGATAGTCAGAGGGGGTTAACAATGGGTTTGGCACACTAGCTATGAACTAGAAAGCGTAAAAACCTTAAATACGTAGTGACACGATGAGCTAGCCATGTACAGTGACAAACCGAACTACGCATATGTTACTGACCATGACCAGACACATTTCACAGTGTGTGGTCAATGTTGAAAACTCATAACACGAGTCATAAATTGTCAGAGGGGGAAACAATGGGTTGGGAACACCAGTTATCAACTAGCAGGTATGAAGACCATCAACAAGGAGTGGCACGGTGTGGCTAGTGTGCACAGGGACCAACAAAAAGAGTACACGTCACTAAGTATGACTGAAGAAATCCACTATGTGTGGTCAACATTGACAACTCATAACACGAGTCACAAATGGTCAGAGGGAGAGACAATGGTTTGGGAACCCTATGCATGGACTAGAAAGGACAAACAAATTCAATACGTAGTGGCACGGTGTGGCTACTATGTACACCAAACAACCAAACTAGGCATATGTCACTAACCATGACTAAAGATTTTCAATATGGGTGGTCAACGTTCACCAACCATAACACGAGTCACAAACGGTCAGAGGGGGAAACAACGTTCCGTGAATATCAGTTGTCAACTAGCAAGTACAATGATCTTCAGTTAGTAGTAGCACGGTATGGCTACCACGCACAATGACCGACCAAAGTACACATTTCTACTGCTTTTGACCAAAGAAATCCGCTGTGTGTGGTCAACGTTGAGAACTTATAATAGGAGTCACAAATGGTCATAGGGGGAAACAATGGTTTTGGAACACCAGGTATCAATAAGCAAGCACAATGACCTTCAATGGGTTGTGGCACGGTTTGGACACCATGCACGATGACCAACCAAAGTATGCACATGTCAGTGACCATGACCAAGGAATGTCACCATGCGGGGACAAACTTTGACAACTTGACAACTCATAACACGAGTCACAAATGGTCAGAGTGGAAGATAATGGGTTCTGAATACTAGTTATCGACTAGCAAGTACGGATACCTTCAGTATGTAGTTGCACATTGTGGCTAGAATGCGTAGTGACCAACCAAAGTATGCATATGTCACTAACCATGACCAAAGAATTTCACTTCATGTGGTCAACGTTAGCAACTCACAACAGGAGTCGCAGGTAGTGAGAGAGGGTAACAACTATTTGGGAAGACTAGCTATCAAGTAGAAAGCACAAAGACCATCAATACGTAGTGACACGGGGTGGTAACCATGTACAGTGACAACCGAGAGTATGCATATGTCCTTAATCATGACCAAAAGAATTTCACAGTGCGTGGTCAATGTTGAAAACTCATAACACGAGTCACAAATAGTCAGAGGGGGAAACAATGGGTTCGGAACACTGGTTATCAACTAGCAAGTACAAAGACCTTCAACAATTAGTGGCGCGGTGTGGCTAGCGTGCAGAGTGACCAACCAAAGGATGCATACGTCACTGACTATGACCGAAGAAGTCCACTATGTGTGGTCAACATTGACAGCTCATAACACGAGTCACAAATGGTTTGAAGGGAAAACAATGGAATGGGAACACTAGTGACCTACTAGCAAGTACAAAGACCTTCAACAAGCAGTGGCACGGTGTGGCTAGTGTGCACAGTGAACAACCAAAAGATGCATAAATCACTGACTATGACCGAAGAAGTCCACTATGTGTGGTCAACATTGACAGCTCATAACACGAGTCACAAATTGTCAGAGGGAGAGACAATGGTTTTGGGTCCATATGCATGGACTAAAAAGGACAAAGAACTTCAATGCGTTGTGGCTCTGCATGGCTACTATGCACACCAAACAACCAAAAAAAGCATATGTCACTGACCATGACCAAATAATTTCAATATGAGTGGTCAATGTTCACCAACCATAACACGAGCCACAAATGGTTTGAGCAGGAAACAATGGTCCGGGAATATCAGTTCTCAACTAGCAAGTACAACGACCTTCAATGAGTAGTAGCACGGTGTGGCTACCGTGCATAGTGACCAACCAAAGTAGGCATATGTACTGCCTTTCACCAAAGAAATCCGCTGTGTGTCGTCAACGTTGACAACTCATAATATGAGTCACAAATGGTCAGTGGGGGAAACAATGGTTTGGCAACACCAGGTATCAACTAGCAAGCACAATGACCTTCAATAAGTTGTGGCACGGTGTGGATACCATGCACGATGACCAACCAAAGTATGCATATGTCACTGACCATGACAAAAGAATGTCACCGTGTGTGGTAAACTCTGACAACTTATAACACGAGTCACAAATGCTTAGAGTGGAAGATAATGGTTTCTGACTATAAGTATTGACTAGCAAGTACAAATACCTTCATTTTGTAGTTGCACAGTGTGGCTACAATGCACAGTGACGAACCATTGTTTGCATATGTCACTGACCATGACCAAATAACTTCACTTCATCTGGTCAACGTTGACAGATAACAAGAGTCACAGATAGTCAGGGGGTAACAATGGTTTGCGAAGACTAGCTATCACCCAGAAAGCACAAAGACGTTCAATGCATAGTGACACGTCGTGGTAACCATGTATAGTGACAAACCAAAGTAGGCATATGTCACTAACCATGACCAAAAGAATTTCACAGTGTGTGGTCAACGTTGAAAACTCATAACACGAGTTACAAATGGTCGGAGGGGGAAACAATGGGTTGGGAACAATATTTATCAACTAGCAAGTACAAAGTCCTCTAACAAGCAGTGGCACGGTGTGGCTAGCATTCAGAGTGACCAGCCAAAGGATGCATACGTCACAGACTATGACCGAAGAAGTCCACTATGTGTGGTCAACATTGACAACTCATAACACAAGTCACAAATGGTCAAAGGGAGAGACAATGGTTTGGGAACCCTATATTTTGACTACAAAAGACAAAGATCTTCAATACACAGTGGCCCATTGTCGGTAATATGCACACCAAACAACAAAACTAGGCACATGTCACTGACCATGACCAGACAATTTCAATATGGGTGGTCAACGTTCACCAACCCTAACACGAGTCACTAACGGTCACAGGGGGAAACAATGGTCTGGGAATATCAGTTCTCAACTAGCAGGTACAACGACCTTCAATCAGCAGTAGCACAGTGTGGCTATCATGCAAAATGGCCGACCAAAGTAGGCATGTGCACTGCCTTTGACCAAAGAGATCCGCTGTATGTGGTCAACATTGACAACTCATGATACGAGTCACAAATGGTCAGAGGGGGGAAACAATGGTTTGGGAATACCATGTATCACCTAGCAAGCACAAGGACTTTCAATACGTTGTGGCACGGTATGGATACCATGCACGATGACCAACCAAAGTAGGCATATGTCACTGACCATGACCAAATAATGTCGCTAAGTGTGGTAAACTTTGACAACTCATAACACTAGTCACAAATGGTCATATGGAAGAAAATGGTTTGTAAACAGTAGTTACCGAGTCGCAAGTACAAATACATTCAATGTGTAGTGGCACAGTGTGGCTACCATGGACAGTGACCAACCAAAGTATGCATATGTCACTCACCATGACCAACGAATTCCACTTCATGTGGTCAACGTTGACAACTCACAACACAAGTCACAAATATTCTGAGGGGGGTAACAATGATTTGGGAACACTAGCTATCAACTAGAAAGCACAAACACCTTCAATCCATTGTGAAAAGGTGTTGTAACCATGTTCAGTGACAAACCAAAGTGGGCATATGTCACTAACCATGACCAAATTAACTTCTCAGTGTCTGGTCAACGTTGAAAACTCATAACACGAGTCACAAATGATCGGAGGGGGAAACAATGGGCTGGGAACACTAGTTATCAACAAGCAAGTACGAAGACCTTCAACAAGTAGTGGCACGGTGTGGCTAGCGTGCACAGTGACCAACCAAAGCATGCATACGTCACTTACTATGACCGAATAATTCTAGTGTGTGTGGTCAGCATTGACAACTCATAACACGAGTCACAAATGGTCAGAGGGAGAGACAATGGTTTGGGAACCCTATGCATGGACTAGAAAGGACAAAGAACTTCAATACGTAGTGCCACGGTGTGGCTACTGTGCACACCAAAAAACCAGACAAGGCATATGTCACTGACCATGACCAAAGAATTTCAATATGGGTGGTCAACGTTCACCAACCATAACACGAGTCATGAACGGTCAAAAGGGGAAACAATGGTCTGGGAATATCAGTTCTCAACTTGCAAGTACAGCAACCTTCAATCAATAGAAGCACGGCGTGGCTACCATGCACAATGACTGACCAAAGTAGGCATATCTAACGCCTTTGACCAAAGAAACCCGCTGTGTGTGGTCCACATTGACAACTCATAATACGAGTCATAAATGGTTAGAGGGGGAAAAATGGTTTGGGAACACCAGGCATCAACTAGAAAGCACAATGACCTTTAATACGTTGTGGCACTGTGTGGATACCATTCACGATGACCAACCAAAGTATGCATTTGTCTCTGACCATGACCAGAGAATGTCACCATGTGTGGTAACATTTGACAAATCATAACACGAGTCACAAATGGTCAGAGTGGAAGATAGTGGTTTATGAATACTAGTTATCGACTAGCAAGTACAAATACGTTCAATATGCAGTGGCACAGTGTGGCTACAATGCACAGTGTTCAACCAAAGCATGCATATGTCACTGACCATGACCAAAGAATTTCACTTCATGTGGTCAACGTTGACAAATCACAACATGAGTCACAGATAGTCAGAGGGGGAAACAATGGTTTGAGAGGACAAGCTATCAACTAGAAAGCACAATGACCTTCAATACCCAGTGACACGGTGTGCTAACCATGTATAGTGACAAACCAAAGTAGGCATATGTCACTCACCATGACCAAACGCATTTCACATTGAAAACTCATAACACGAGTCGAAAATGGTTAGAGGGGAAAACAACGGTTTGGAAATACTAGTTAACAACTAGCAAGAACGAAGATCTTCAACAAGTAGTGGCACGATGTGGCTAGCGTGCACAGTGACTGGCCAAAGGATGCATACATCACTAACTATGACCAATGAAGTCCACTATGTGTGGTAAACATTGACAACTCATAACACGAGTCACGAATGGTCAAAGGGAGAGACAATGGATTGGGAACCCTGTGCATGGACTAGAAAGGACAAAGAACCTCAATAAGTAGTGGCATGGTGTGGCTACTATGCACACCAAACACCCAAACTAGGCACATGTTACTGACCATGACCAAAGACTTTCAATATGTGTGGTCAACGTTCACCAACCATAACACAGGTCACAAACGGTGAGAGGGGGAAACAATGGTCCAGGAATATCAGTTCTCAACTAGCAAGTACAACGACATTCAATCAGTAGTAGCACGGTGTGGCTACCATGGACAATGACCGACCAAAGTAGGCATATGCACTTCCTTTGACGAAAGAAATCCGTTGTGTGTGGTCAACGTTGACAACTCATTTTACGAGTCACAAATGGTCAGAGGGGTAAACAATGAGTCGGGAACACCAGGTATCAACTAGCAAACACAATGACCTTTAATCAGTTGTGGCACGATGCGGATACCATGCACGGTGACCAACCAAAGTATGCATATGTCATTGACCATGACCAAAGAATGTCACCATGTGTGGTAAACTTTGACAACTCATAACATGAGTCACAAATGGTCAGAGTGGAAGATAATGGTTTTTGAGTACTAGTTATCGACTAGCAAGTACATATCCTTCAATATGTAGTTGCACAGTGTGGCTACAACTCACATTGACCAAACAAAGTATGCATGTGTCACTATCCAGGACCAAAGATTTTCACTTCATGTGGTCAATGTTGACAACTCACAACAAGAGTCACAGATAGTCCGAGGGGGGTAACAATGGGTTGGGAACACTACCTATCAACTAGAAAGCATGAAGACCTTCAATACGTAGTGACACACGGTGGTAGCCACGTACAGTGACAAACCAAACTACGCCTATGTCACTAACCACGACCAAACAAATTTCGCAGTGTGTGGTCAACGTTGAAAACTCATAACACGAGTCACGAATGGTGAGAGGGGGAAACAATGGGTTGGGAACACTATTCATCAACTAGCAAGTACGAATACATTCAACAAGTAGTGGCACAGTGTGGCTAGCATGCTCAGTGACCAACCAAAGGATGCATACGTCACTGACTATGACCGAAGAAGTCCACTCTGTGTGGTCAACATTGACAGCTCATACCACGAGTCACAAATGGTCAGAGGGAAAGACAATGGTTTGGGAACCCAATGCATGGACTAGAAAGGACAAAGAACTTCAAGACATGGTGGCACGGTGTGGCTACTGTGCACACCAAACAACCAGACTAGGCATATGTCACTGACCATTACGAAAGAATTTCAATATGGGTGGTGAACGTTAATCAACCATAACCCGAGTCAAAAACGGTCACAGGGGGAAATAATGGTCTTGGAATATCAATTTTTAGCTAGCCAGTAGAACAACCTTCAATCAGTAGTAGCACAGAGTGGTTATCATGCAGAATGATCGACCAAAGTAGGCATATGCACTGCCTTAGACCAAAGAAATCCGCTGTATGTGGTCAACATTGACACCTCATAATACGAGTCACACATAGTCAGAGGGGGAAAACAATGGTTTGGGAACACCAGGTATCAACTAGCAAGTACAAGGACCTTCAATACGTTGTGGCACGGTACGGATACCATGCACGATGACCAACCGAAGTAGGCAGATGTTATCGACCATGACCAGAAAATGTCTCTAAGTATGGTAAAATTTGACAACTCATAACACAAGTCACAAATGGTCAGAGTGGAAGACAATGGTTTGTTAATACTAGTTATCGAGTAGCAAGTACAAAGAAATTCAATATGTAGTGGCACAGTGTGGCTACCATGCACAGTAACCAACCAAAGTATGCATATGTCACTGACCATGACCAACGAATTTCACTTCATGTGGTCAACGTTGACAACTCCCAACACAAGTCACAGATAGTCTGAGGGGGGTAACAATGGTTTGAGAACACTAGCTATCAACTAGAAAGCACAATGACCTTCAATACATAGTGACACGGTGTTGTAACCATGTCAAGTGACAAACCAATTTGGGCATATGTCACTAACCACGACCAAACAAGTTTCACAGTGTGTGGTCAACACTGAAAACTCATAACACAAGTCACAAATGGTTGGAGGGGGAAACAACGGGTTGGGAACCCTAGTTATCAACAAGCAAGTACGAAGACCTTCAACAAGTAGTGGCACGGTGTGGCTAGCATGTACAGTGACCTACCAGATGATGCATACGTCACTGACTATGACTGAAGAATGCCACTATGTGTGGTCAGCATTCACAACTCATAACACGAGTCATAAATGGTCACAGGAAGAGACAATGGTTTGGGAAACCTATGCATGGAATAGAAAGGACAAAGAACTTCAATACGTAGTGGCACGGTGTGGCTACTGTGCACACCAAACAATCAGACTAGGCATATGTCATTGACCATGACCAAAGAATTTCAATATGGATGGTCAACGTTCACCGACCATAACACAAGTCACAAAAGGTCAAAAGGGGAAAGAATGGTATGGAAATATCATTTCTCAACTTGCAAGTGCAGCGACCTTCAATTAGTAGAAGCACGGTGTGGCTACCATGCACAATGACCGATCAAAGTAGGCATATCTAATGCCTTTGACCAAAGAAATCCGGTGTGCGTGATCAATGTGGACAACTCATAATAGGAGTCACAAATGGTTAGAGGGGGAGATTGTGGTTTGGGAACACCAGGCATCAACTAGCAAGCACAAGGACCCTCAATATGTTGTGGCACGTTGTGCATACCATGCACGATGACCAATCAAAGTAGGCATATGTCACTGACCATGACCAAATAATGTCACTAAGTGTGGTAAACATTGACAACTCATAACACGAGTCACAAATGGCCACAGTGGAAGATAATGGTTTGCGAATACTAGTTGTTAAGTAGCACGTACAAATACCTTCAATATATAGTGGCACAGTGTGGCTACCATGCACAGTGACCAACCAAATTATGCATATGTAACTGACCATGACCAAAGAATTCCAATTTATGTGGTCAACGTTGACAACTCACAATACGAGTCATAGATAGTCAGAGGGGGTTAACAATGGGTTTGGAACACAAGCTATCAACTAGAAAGCATAAACACGTTAAATACGTAGTGACACGGCGAGGTAGCCATGTACAGTGACAATCCAAACTACGCATATGTCACCAACCATGACCACACATATTTTACAGTGTGTGGTCAACGTTGAAAACTCATAACACGAGTCACAAATGGTCAGAGGGGGAAACAATGGGTTGGGAACTCTAGTTATCAACTAGCGAGTAAGAAGACCGTCAACAAGGAGTGGCACGGTGTGGCTAGTGTGCAGAGTGACCAACCAAAGGATGCATACGTCACATACTACGACCGAAGAAGTCCACTACGTGTGGTCAACATTGACAACTCACAACACGATGGATACCTCTTTAGTCTTACTGTAAATGTAGAAGGAACTACCTTCGTCAATTATAATGAATATTCCACATACATGGTTTACAGGTTTTTTTAGAGTTGTCATGTTTAAAGTTCATTTAATTCGATGCCATTCCTAAGACCAACCCTAAAATAAAAAGGAGCATGAAAAAAAAATAATGATCCCCCTAAACGATATATAAGAAGGCGTCCGTAGTGAGGAAAGCGTTATTTAAGATTTCAAGCCAGGGGATCATTACGATGTGCATGTTAAAAGACACAACATGTGAAAAATTGACATTAATTTATGCCATGTGTGAAAAGCTACGACTAGTAGGTATTTTGGAAAAGTGCCATATTTGTATGCTTTGACATGGTGTGGCATTGTTGACTACCCGCCCAAAATGGGTGTCGTTTTAGCGTTTTTCAGAAAGAGTGCAGAGTACAGGTTGACGGCAACTTATGGCGACAGATTGAATGGTCACGAAAACCGAGGGCGCGTTTTGTCAAACTGAAAAGACCATATGCGATTTTTTCAAAAACCTCGCACAAGAATGACACAACAGTTCTACAGTGAGAGAAATATGAGAATAGACGCACTTTCTATTTTTGTGTTGCGATGGACTGTATGCTGATGTGGCACAACCACGGAGAAGGTGTCATTTTTTAGTGCCCTTTCGAAAACTGTCACATCTGATTTTTGTCATTTTTACCTGCCCTTCCGAAAGGTCTTCAGTTTTGCTTGCATCGCCAAAAATTCGTTTTGTTTGCGTGCCCCGCTAGAGAGTCGACATTTGTGCGTGCCCCTCCACAGGGTCGTCATTTTTGCCTGCCCCTCCATCGCGTCGTCATTTTTGCATTCCCTTTTCAAAACCCCACTAAATTTGCATTTTCCTCCGCACTTTCTATGTTACTCATTGGATGGATTGTATGCTGATGTGGCGCAACCACGGAGAAGGTGTCATTTCTGAGTGCCCTTTCAGAAATTGTCACAGCTGCTTTTCATCATTTTTGCGTGCCCTTCCGAAAGGTCGTCATTTTTGCCTGCCCCGCCAAAAATTCGTTTTATTTGCGTGCCCCGCCAGAGAGTCGTCATTTTTGCGTGCCCCTCCACCGCGTCGTCATTTCTGCCTGCCCCTCCCTGGCGTCGTCATTTTTGCGTGCCCTTTTCAAAACCACGCTATGTTTGCGTTTTCCTCATTCCAACCGGAACCAGCCTCACTTTTTGTCTAGCGACCACCGGTTGAAGTCTGACCAGCCTCTAAGCGCTGAGCTCTGCCGCCTTCCCCCTCGGAGCTTTGCTCTTCCCACCACCCC
>SZWC01006763.1:104372-116826 GCA_023375785.1 Penium margaritaceum | reverse complement strand
ACAAAGGAGGAACAACACGAGGTCATGTGATGCGTGGCCCCTGAATCAATGATCCATAGGCCAAAAGAAGCACGAGTGGACGGGAGAGCCAAACAGACAGCCACAGTACCACGAGCAGAGGAGGGAAGGCAAGGACCAAGACGGGAGGGTAACGTGTGTGACTGCCAATCCTCAATCCAGGCACGATTATCAGGCAGGTCCCCTTGAACAACCCCAGAGGATGAGCCACGAAGAGTGGCATCCGTCTCACAGACAGAAATACGGAACTGGCCACTCATACTCTCACCTCCCTGAGAGCGAAGATGAAGAAGCTCGGCCAGCCGACGCTCGAGAGCGCGCTCCTCGTCCCGGCGATTAGAGGAGCGCTTGGAGGAGCGATCAGAAGAGCGGTCGGAGTAGTGACCATCGTCCCGACTCCAATGAGGAGGGGAGTAGTGTGAAGATGGGGGCCCGTAGTGAGAAGGACCGGACGGTGGTGGAACCCAGCCCCAGGTGCTAGGAGCTGGCGGCGGCTGTTGGAGAGGGGCGAGCGTAGTAGCCAGGGCCGAGGCAGAGGAGGAGGAGGAGGAAGGGGACCCGGTCACGGCGGCAGCGGCAGAGGAGGCTACGACACCAGTGCGTGCCCAATGAGCACGCATGGAGGAGGCAAGGCGTGCATCGTCACGTGGAGCAGGAAACTTGGGCGTGGAGTGACCAGTGGCGCCACAGTTCCAGCAGGTGACGGTTGCGGTAGGAGGAGCAGAGCCTTTGCCCCCGCGACCACCCCCACGTCCTTTACTTTGACGACCCCCACCACGGCCGGGGCCGGAGTTATTGTCCCCTCCACGGGTGGAAGCCTGAGTGGAGTAGGCCGAGGCCGGGAAGGAGGAGGCAGTGGAGGACGCTGTAGTGGAAGACGATGGTGAGGAGGTGGTGACAGCTGCAAGGGCTGCACGGTGCATGCGTTTGTTCTGAAGAGCGTTCCACCAGTCGGTGAGACGCGCAGCAGTGAAATCAATGAGCGGACCTATGCCCGGTGGGGCATCAGCAGGGACAGGTGACGATGCAAGGCGCTCAAGCTCTGCCTGGGAGACATGGAGATACAGATCGGACAGCTCAGGAATGAGACCAGCAACAATGGAAAGGCAGGCGGAGAGAGGGTCTGGCGCAGCCTTCCCGAGGTCACGCAGAAGCCGCAAACTGCGGGCCCAGTATTCGTCTGCAATCTCGTCCGCTCGCATCTGTAGTGTGTTGAATTGTACAGTGAGAGCGCTCTGGGCGGCATGCCTAGTTATTGTCTTGCGGCGGCGGATGAGCGCATAGGCACCGACTGGGTCTGCACTGATGCCGCGGGTGGGGTCGGCATTGTACGTACCAATGTCATCCAGAAGATTTTCGGGGCCGGCGTTGATGAGGGCCCGGACAGCGCGGGCAGCCTCTGCCGGCTGAGATACGAAGGGCGCCTTGGCAGGCGAGTAGTACTCCCACAGCAGCTCACCTTGGGCCCACGCACTGAAGCGCATCTCCCAGGAGGTAAAGGTAAGCTTCGAGGTGAATTGAGGTGGCGGCGTCTCGAAATCTTTCTGCCGCGCTGGTGGGAGAGCCCGAGCTGAGGCCCCCCCAGCTGAGAGGGAAGGAGAGGAGGCGTTGGCAATGCCACCAGCAGGTGGCACGGACGAGTCTGTGGACCCTGATTGGTCAGCAGGGAGAACAGCAGCAAACGCTGGAACGAAGCGAAGACGCTCTATAACTAATGCAGCTACTGTGGCAGCTAGCTCCTGTTGTGCTTCACGCTCATGCTCAAGCTCATCCTGTGCCTTCCGACGCTCAGCCTGTGCCTCGCTAAGGGCGGCCTGGAGAGCCTCTAGCTTGTCCTCTGGTCCAGGCATGGTGGAAAGATAGGAGCATGCGAGGGAGGATGAAACAACAGGAACGCTGGGAGAGGGAGAGTGCAGCAAGAAACTAGAGTGAAGAATGGTCTCACCGAGCTAATGACGAGGCAGCAGAGTGAAGAGGGGAGCCACCACCACCACGGCTGAGGAGGAGAGAACTGCCGTCCACCCGGCAACTGCTACAGTGAGACACAGGAAGCCGGTAACGGAGGCTCCTGCCACGGCTGCAGATGCAGAGGCGATGAGCACCCCTGTGGTCACGTGTGAAGTGAGCTCGCGTGGAGCACCAGTAGGTGTTAGAATAGCTGTTGCTGTGGATGCTCGGATGGAGCCGACGGCAGCCGAAGTGGCGTCAGCTGCGGATGATGCAGCAGTAGTGACAGAGGCCGCTGCTGCTGCGACCTGTGTGGCAATGTTCACAGCGGCAGCGGCGAGCAGCGTGAGAGAAGCTGCTGCATGTGCGTAGGCGTCAGCCGCACGACCCACAGCGGTCTGAGTGGGGGCCCTGCAGGCACGAGCAGTGGCAGCAAAGGTTGCTGCAGCCCCTGCAGCTGCGTCAAGAATGGCCCCTGCGAGGCCGATGGAGTCGGTGTAGGCAGGGAGCACAGGGATGACGCCTGGCACCTCCGGTGCTGGTGGTGATTCGGCAGATGCAGCAGCAACAGGAGAAGAACTAGTGGTTGCGTTGGCTGTAGAGGTAGATGTGGAGGGTGTAGACGCAGTGGGAGGTTGCATGGCTGAGGGAAGAGGAGGTGACGGGGGTAAGTCGTCCGCGGTGTAGACTTGGCGATTGATCTCTTCCTCGCGTGCCGCTGCTGCTCTTTCTACATCGTCTCGCCAGTAGTTGGAGTCAAGCATGCGGAACCAGAGTGGGGTGTCGTTGTCGCGTGAAGTAGGAGGATCGTAGTCTCGAGGGCCCTCCCACCCGTGGTCTGCGTATCGTGCTGCCGTGCGAGGGGAATCGAGCTCCTCGTCCGGTGNAGAGGCTGTCACCTTCAAGAAGGTGGACGGAGGCAGTAGAGGGCAGCTAGCAGCAGAGAGCAGCTAGCAGCAATACAGGAGGGAGCGTAGAGTGAGCAAGAGAAGCCCAGAACAGCCGAAGGGAGCAGAGAGTACTGCAGCATGCAAGAGAGCAGCTGGGAAAAGAACTCCACCCAGGGTTGTAGGTGAAGCCGATCGCCGGGAGAAGACGAGTAGTTGAGGTTACCGAGAACCGTCGAACACGAGCGGGCGGGCGAAAGAGCACCGGAGAGTGACCTGTGAGCACCTGTGAGCCTCGGAGAGTCGAGACAGACAGCGAGGCGGGTGCCGGATGTGCTAACCAAAACGGAAGGTAGCAGCTCCTAGATGAGCTGCAGACCAAAGAGACGGCAGGAGGGACGACGTGTCGGTTGCACGGTTTACAAGAACTGTGGGCCACACGAAGATTCGAGGGTCCAGGATCGATGAGCGACGGGAGTGAATCCACGGTGCTCTGATACCAGTAGTTGCTAGGATGGTGCCTGGTTAGCCTGTGGTGTGTGAGACGTGTGAAAGAGCAATGGACAGCAGTGCGTGAGACACGCCATGGATGCGGTAAGCTTGCCTTAGAGACTTTCACACTTAACCAAGACAAGTGAGAGGAGGGGGAGCGAGCGAACCTAGACCCGGTGAGCGCTCACCCACCACGAGCGATGAGCTCGAGTGGATGAGTGCCGCCACCAGGGGGTCGAGCCCGACCACTCGGAATTAACTGGTGGCGGCTACTCACCGATGCACGGCCAGAATCGGNAGCACCGGAGAGTGACCTGTGAGCACCTGTGAGCCTCGGAGAGTCGAGACAGACAGCGAGGCGGGTGCCGGATGTGCTAACCAAAACGGAAGGTAGCAGCTCCTAGATGAGCTGCAGACCAAAGAGACGGCAGGAGGGACGACGTGTCGGTTGCACGGTTTACGAGAACTGTGGGCCACACGAAGATTCGAGGGTCCAGGATCGATGAGCGACGGGAGTGAATCCACGGTGCTCTGATACCAGAAGTTGCTAGGATGGTGCCTGATTAGCCTGTGGTGTGTGAGACGTGTGAAAGAGCAATGGACAGCAGTGCGCGAGACACGCCATGGATGCGGTAAGCTTGCCTTGGAGACTTTCACACTTAACCAAGACAAGTGAGAGGAGGGGGAGCGAGCAAACCTAGACCCGGTGAGCGCTCACCCACCACGAGCGATGAGCTCGAGTGGATGAGTGCCGCCACCAGGGGGTCGAGCCCGACCACTCGGAATTAACTGGTGGCGGCTACTCACCGATGCACGGCCAGAATCGGCACGGTGGCCCCCTGAGGATCAGCACCCGGGAAATATGCAACTCCCCCATCACATGCAAGGCAAAGGCAATATGAAGTAGGGCACGGCAGTGAGAATGTACGGGCCCTAGCATCTACCACATCACTGAGAGTCATAGAAAGTCATAGAGATTCATGCAATGGTCAGGGCTGTGCACAGGGGCACTCCTGGGTCCAGCAGAAGCAGCAGCTTGATGGTGTCAACAGCTCCAACCATGATGGGCACATTGGGCGCTTCCCCAGGTGATACCATTGTCACTTAGTCTGTACAGAGTGTGTGCAGAGTGTGAGAGACAAGAGGGCACAGAGTTGTGAGTGGCCAACGAACTTCAACACTTAGGACGGCTGGCGTCAGCATCTTCTATCGCGTTATCTGCTGCTACTGATGCTATAGAGTTTCTTCCCCCCCCTCCCTTTCTTTGTGTGGATGACGTCAGCAGTGATGTCAGAAGTGACGTCAGCGGCTGGATGTTGACGACAACAGCGACAGTTGTTGGGGTCGCTGCTGCGCAGCTATTTCGGTTGCTATTGTTGATGCTGCTGCTGCTGCTGTTGTTGCCGCTGCCGCTGCTTGTCGCTATTGTAGTTGCTATTACAGCTGGTGCTGCTGTTGCTGCTGCAACAGCAGTTACTACTACTGCTGCTACTGTTGCTGTGGCAACAGCAACTGCTGTTGCTGCTACTACAATTGCTGCGCTACTGTTGCAGCAGCTGCTCCTACTGCTGCGTGCTGCTGCGGTTGCTGTGGCAGCAACAACTGATGCTGTTGCTGTGCTGCTTTTGTAGCAGCTGCTGTTGCAACAGCTACTGCTGCTGCTGCGTGCTGTTACAGCTGCTGTGGGTGTTGCAGCAGCTGTGGCAGCTGCTGTTGGGGTCGGGGAATTTTCTTTCTCCTTTTTCTCCTTTTCGTCTGGCACAGCGAGCCTCGCTGCTTTTTGTGGGCAACGGGCTGTGAGCAGCGAACTCGCTGCTCGTTGCCAGCAGTCCGCTGCTCGCAGGGAGCAGCGGGCTCGTTGCTTGCAGCGCGCCACTCGCGGCGAGTTTGCGGGCTACGAGCAGCAGCAGCTGCTCCTGGCTGCAACCGGCTGCTGTTGCTACTCGCTGCTGTTATTGCTTGCTGCTACGCCTGTTGCAGCTTGCTGTTGCGGCTGCTGCAACTTGCTGCTGCTGGTGCACGCTACTACTGTTGCTGTTCGCTACATGCTGCCAGTGCTGTTGCTCGTTGTCGCTACTGTTGCTGCTGCAAGCTGCAGCTACGAGCTGCTGCGGCTGCTGTTGTTGCGGACTGCTACTGCTGCTGCAAGCTGTTGCGAGCTGCTGCTGCTGCTGGCTGCTGCATTTGCTGCAAGCTGCTGCGAGCTACTGCTACTGCCGGCTGCTGTTGCTGCACGCAGCTTCTACTGGCTGCTGTTGCCACTGCTCGTTGCTGTTGCGTGCCGCTACTACTGCTGCTCGCTGGTGCCAGTCACTGCACCTGGTTGATGTTGCCACGTGCGTTGTCGCCCGCAGGTGTCGGATGCGGCTTGCCGCTCAGCTCCTCGCGTCACGCGTGGGGGTCAGTGCTGCCGGAAAAAATCCAGCAGCATTTCCTCTGGCCTGGTGTGTTGTTGTGTGTGTTGTACACAGCTTACGGTGACCCCTCGGCTCATGTCCATTCACGTGCAGATCCCTGAGACTGGCGACGGCGACAGCAGGCTGACAGCCGGTGGCGACGGGCGCCCAGAAGACTTCCGTATTTTGTAGACTCGTGCTGGGTCAGAGCACGTAGGCTTGCAGCCTTTCAGGATGTAGATCTCGTTGACGTGGCCGTTCTGGTTCAAACGGCTCGTCGTTCTGACGTGTCTGCAGGGAATTGTGACCAAAACTGTGTTTTTGCCACTGTTTTGTCCTGCTAGAAAAAGAGCGCCGTTGTGCGCCGTGTGTGTGTGTGCATCCACTAGGTCCGTGACACTATTTAGGTTGGCCAGACCTCAGTTGTCATTTCTCTTTGCACATTTCAAACATTTGCAGCTTCTGACACTTGTGTTTATGTGTCCCTAGCCAACCCCTTGCTGTTCTCACCTCCACCTGTGCGTGCTAGTGAGTTAGCTAGCTGGCTTGCGTTGCCACGCTAGCGACAGNGAGACACGCCATGGATGCGGTAAGCTTGCCTTAGAGACTTTCACACTTAACCAAGACAAGTGAGAGGAGGGGGAGCGAGCGAACCTAGACCCGGTGAGCGCTCACCCACCACGAGCGATGAGCTCGAGTGGATGAGTGCCGCCACCAGGGGGTCGAGCCCGACCACTCGGAATTAACTGGTGGCGGCTACTCACCGATGCACGGCCAGAATCGGCACGGTGGCCCCCTGAGGATCAGCACCCGGGAAATATGCAACTCCCCCATCACATGCAAGGCAAAGGCAATATGAAGTAGGGCACGACAGTGAGAATGTACGGGCCCGAGCATCTACCACATCACTGAGAGTCATAGAAAGTCATAGAGATTCATGCAATGGTCAGGGCTGTGCACAGGGGCACTCCTGAGTCCAGCAGAAGCAGCAGCTTGATGGTGTCAACAGCTCCAACCATGATGGGCACATTGGACGCTTCCCCAGGTGAGACCATTGTCACTTAGTCTGTACAGAGTGTGTGCAGAGTGTGAGAGACAAGAGGGCACAGAGTTGTGAGTGGCCAACGAACTTCAACACTTAGGACGGCTGGCGTCAGCATCTTCTATCGCGTTATCTGCTGCTACTGATGCTATAGAGTTTCTTCCCCCCCCTCCCTTTTTTTTGTGTGGATGACGTCAGAAGTGACGTCAGCGGCTGGATGCTGACGACAACAGCGACAGTTGTTGGGGTCGCTGCTGCGCAGCTATTTCGGTTGCTATTGTTGATGCTGCTGCTGCTGCTGTTGTTGCCGCTGCCGCTGCTTGTCGCTGTTGTAGTTGCTATTACAGCTGGTGCTGCTGTTGCTGCTGCAACAGCAGTTACTACTACTGCTGCTACTGTTGCTGTGGCAACAGCAACTGCTGTTGCTGCTACTACAATTGCTGCGCTACTGTTGCAGCAGCTGCTCCTACTGCTGCGTGCTGCTGCGGTTGCTGTGGCAGCAACAACTGATGCTGTTGCTGTGCTGCTGTTGTAGCAGCTGCTGTTGCAACAACTACTACTGCTGCTGCGTGCTGTTATAGCTGCTGTGGGTGTTGCAGCAGCTGTGGCAGCTGCTGTTGGGGTCGGGGAATTTTCTTTCTCCTTTTTCTCCTTTTCGTCTGGCACAACGAGCCTCGCTGCTTTTTGTGGGCAACGGGCTGTGAGCAGCGAACTCGCTGCTCGTTGCCAGCAGTCCGCTGCTCGCAGGGAGCAGCGGGCTCGTTGCTTGCAGCGCGCCACTCGCGGCGAGTTTGCGGGCTACGAGCAGCAGCAGCTGCTCCTGGCTGCAACCGGCTGCTGCTGCTACTCGCTGCTGTTATTGCTTGCTGCTACGCCTGTTGCAGCTTGCTGTTGCGGCTGCTGCAACTTGCTGCTGCTGGTGCACGCAACTACTGTTGCTGTTCGCTACATGCTGCCAGTGCTGTTGCTCGTTGTCGCTACTGTTGCTGCTGCAAGCTGCAGCTACGAGCTGCTGCGGCTGCTGTTGTTGCGGACTGCTACTGCTGCTGCAAGCTGTTGCGAGCTGCTGCTGCTGCTGGCTGCTGCATTTGCTGCAAGCTGCTGCGAGCTACTGCTACTGCCGGCTGCTGTTGCTGCACGCAGCTTCTACTGGCTGCTCTTGCCACTGCTCGTTGCTGTTGCGTGCCGCTACTACTGCTGCTCGCTGGTGCCAGTCACTGCACCTGGTTGATGTTGCCACGTGCGTTGTCGCCCGCAGGTGTCGGATTCGGCTTGCCGCTCAGCTCCTCGCGTCACGCGTGGGGGTCAGTGCTGCCGGAAAAAATCCAGCAGCATTTCCTCTGGCCTGGTGTGTTGTTGTATGTGTTGTACACAGCTTACGGTGACCCCTCGGCTCATGTCCATTCACATGCAGATCCCTGAGACTGGCGACGGCGACAGCAGGCTGACAACCGGTGGCGACGGGCGCCCAGAAGACTTCCGTATTTTGTAGACTCGTGCTGGGTCAGAGCACGTAGGCTTGCAGCCTTTCAGGATGTAGATCTCGTCGACGTGGCCGTTCTGGTTCAAACGGCTCGTCGTTCTGACGTGTCTGCAGGGAATTGTGACCAAAACTGTGTTTTTGCCACTGTTTTGTCTTGCTAGAAAAAGAGCGCCGTTGTGCGCCGTGTGTGTGTGCATCCACTAGGTCCGTGACACTATTTAGGTTGGCCAGACCTCAGTTGTCATTTCTCTTTGCACATTTCAAACATTTGCAGCTTCTGACACTTGTGTTTATGTGTCCCTAGCCAACCCCTTGCTGTTCTCACCTCCACCTGTGCGTGCTAGTGAGTTAGCTAGCTGGCTTGCGTTGCCACGCTAGTGACAGCATTGCTAGGAGCTGTCTCTCATGGTATCAGAGCAGGCGAGCCAGTGCTCGCATAGCTGGGCAGCATAGACGTAGCAGCCGCAGAAGTCGTGAGCAACCGCAGCCGTTGCCTTGAGTAGCAGCAGCAGCAGTGCCCACGGCCTCGGCGAGAGATCCTGGGAGGGCGCACCACCACTTCGACCATTTTTTCAATAACTGCGGTCGTTCCGCGGTCGTTCCGCGGTCGTTCCGCGGTGCTCCGCAGTGACAAGGCCTCCGCGGCAGACGCGGCAGCCGCGCGACCGCGTCGGAACACGCCTCCAGTGCCGCAGAGGCAATCGGTGTTCCGAGTTCGTCACCTCGCGGTGACGTCGCCACTGCAGATCCGCGGTGTTCCGCGGATCNGTGTGTGTGTGCATCCACTAGGTCCGTGACACTATTTAGGTTGGCCAGACCTCAGTTGTCATTTCTCTTTGCACATTTCAAACATTTGCAGCTTCTGACACTTGTGTTTATGTGTCCCTAGCCAACCCCTTGCTGTTCTCACCTCCACCTGTGCGTGCTAGTGAGTTAGCTAGCTGGCTTGCGTTGCCACGCTAGCGACAGTATTGCTAGGAGCTGTCTCTCATGGTATCAGAGCAGGCGAGCCAGTGCTCGCATAGCTGGGCAGCATAGACGTAGCAGCCGCAGAAGTCGTGAGCAACCGCAGCCGTTGCCTTGAGTAGCAGCAGCAGCAGTGCCCACGGCCTCGGCGAGAGATCCTGGGAGGACGCACCACCACTTCGACCGTTTTTCCAATAACTGCGGTCGTTCCGCGGTCGTTCCGCGGTCGTTCCGCGGTGCTCCGCAGTGACAAGGCGTCTGCGGCAGACGCGGCAGCCGCGCGACCGCGTCGGAACACGCCTCCAGTGCCGCAGAGGCAATCGGTGTTCCGAGTTCGTCACCTCGCGGTGACGTCGCCACTGCAGATCCGCGGTGTTCCGCGGATCCGCGCATCTCCACCACGGCACCTCCGCGGCAGTTTCGGAACACACCTGCGCCACTCGCCGCAGCTCCGCGGTCGCAAGTCCGCGGCACACCCTCCGCTTGCAGAACGCGAGCGCTGCGCGGCGGGTGCGGAACGNCGGTGAGCTTCCGCGGTGAGGTTCACCGCGGAAGGTATCCGCGGAGACGCTCCGCGGAGGAGTTTCGCGGAGAGGAAGTACCGCGGAGGGGCGGTTCCGTGGAGACACTCCGCGGAGGACTTCCGCGGAGGGGAAACACAGGGGAGGGAACCTGTTGTCATGCCGAAGCAAACCTCATCCAGTATGGCTGCCGACGCAGCTGCCGAGGGCAGCGCCGTCAGCGGTCAACGTCGACCACCGCCATCTTCACCACAGCGGCAGCAGCCGTCGCAGCAGCAGCAACAGCAGCAGCAGCCGCCACTACAGCAACAGCAGCCACTGCAGCAGTAGCAGTAGCAGCAGCGACAGCAGCAGCTGCCGCCATAACACCAGCTGCCGCCGAGCCCGCCGACACTGGCACGCCAAGTGCGCGCGCTGGCTGACCTACAGGCGGAGAGCCGCAATACCTTGACGAGGCAGGTTGCCGAACTACAGGATATGATCAGGGGCTTGCTGCCCCAGCAGCAGCAGCATCGTCCGTCGACTGACCCGAGCGAGGACCACCTTGCCCACGACGGCAATGGTGATGAAGTCGCGGAGAACCTCTCCGACTCCGGCGAGGAGGGCGAGGAAGAGGTGCTCCGAGCGCGCCTCATCCGACTGGAGGCGCGTTGTAGAGCGCGTGANCCTGGCCCCGCAGTGGCTTCGGCCGTTGCCCTGCCGACGTTCAAGCCACCCAAGTGGTTTGAGTCAGACCCGCCCGTCTTCCGGACTGGGAACGACTTCAAGTCCTTGGAGCCATGCTTTCGCATGTGGGCCATGAGCGAGGGAGTCCTCCCCTACTACCTTGCACCATATCAGGCGTCTGACCCCGCTCAGACACACATGGCAGTCCGCGCAGCTTCCGGCCTGATGAAGGCCGCCCCGGACTTCACCAAGGACTTCAGTCGGTTCCTTGGCGATTCGCTGACCGGCTCAGGTGCTAACCCTTACGCGGCATGGGCACTGGCCGTCACTCTGTTTGAGGGCGCCACCTTGGCTTTGACATCCCAGCGCCTCGCCGACTTCAACTCCCTCTGCCAGACTACTCAAGAGTCTGCGGCCGACTACTGGCGCCGGGCGATCCAGTTATACGAGGATCTTGGGGACGATGCTCCTGCGCAATACTCCGCCCTCCAGATCATCCTCTACAGCATCCACCCCGACTACGCGCGCGTCTTCAGCAACTTCGACCAGACGCTGCTTCGCGACATGGCGAGCGACGGGACCCTGCTGTGCTGGGCCACTCTCCACTTTCTGGATGTGGCAGGCATGGACGCCGCGAACCGCGCTCGCCATAGCACCGCTTCAGCTGCAGTTGCCGCCGCGTCGCCCTCCCCTCTGTCTACAGCAATGGCGGCTCCAGCGCAAGGGAAGAAGGGTCGCAGAGCATCAGGTGGTGGTTCCAGCGGCGGGACCAGCAGCGGCACCAGCTCTGGCAGTGTCAGCCGCAGCAGCAGCTGCGGGAACAGCAGCAGCAGCAGCGGCGGCAGCAGCAGCAGCGGCGGCAGCAGCAGCAGCGGCGGCAGCAGCAGCGGCTCTAGCAACACGACGGGACGTCGCCTCATGTGCTTCAACTGCGGTGGCGACTATCGCTATCCCGACTGTACTCGCCTAACAGGACGCCCACTGGATTGGGCCAAGGTCACCCGTGGGCTGCAGCAGGCGCACGAGGCGGGCATACGCCAGAGGTCCGGTGCGACCGCCCGCTCGGCCGCCACTACCGCAGCCATCCCAGAGGAGTCCGCCGCCACAGTAGGCTCCTCCGCTGATCCTCGCGACCAGGCGCTCGCTGAGCGCGACAGGACGATCGCCGAGCTTCACCAGCTTCTCGCCCTACGCTCATCTCAGGGAGGTGCGAGTGAGTTGACTGAGTCGAGGGGTCCTACTGCCTGTGGACTGTCTGTGTCGTTACGTGATGATGTCTGTGGTGGTCCCCATCCCCAGCCGTGTGTGCGTGACGGACCCGATGANCGCGGAGGGGCGGTTCCGTGGAGACACTCCGCGGAGGACTTCCGCGGAGGGGAAACACAGGGGAGGGAACCTGTTGTCATGCCGAAGCAAACCTCATCCAGTATGGCTGCCGACGCAGCTGCCGAGGGCAGCGCCGTCAGCGGTCAACGTCGACCACCGCCATCTTCACCACAGCGGCAGCAGCCGTCGCAGCAGCAGCAACAGCAGCAGCAGCCGCCACTACAGCAACAGCAGCCACTGCAGCAGTAGCAGTAGCAGCAGCGACAGCAGCAGCTGCCGCCACAACACCAGCTGCCGCCGAGCCCGCCGACACTGGCGTGCCAAGTGCGCGCGTTGGCTGACCTACAGGCGGAGAGCCGCAATACCTTGACGAGGCAGGTTGCCGAACTACAGGATATGATCAGGGGCTTGCTGCCCCAGCAGCAGCAGCATCGTCCGTCGACTGACCCGAGCGAGGACCACCTTGCCCACGACGGCAATGGTGATGAAGTCGCGGAGAACCTCTCCGACTCCGGCGAGGAGGGCGAGGAAGAGGTGCTCCGAGCGCGCCTCATCCGACTGGAGGCGCGTTGCAGAGCGCGTGAGGCTAATGCAGCCCTCCAGGGCACCAACTCCAGCTCCAGCGCTGACCCGAGCTCATCTCGCCGCCCATTGAGCTTTGAGGAGCTGGCTCTGCGGGCCCGCCTGGGTAAGGGAATTGCCTCCTCGAT
>SZWC01006763.1:87447-100370 GCA_023375785.1 Penium margaritaceum | reverse complement strand
GCCTCGCCCGTGTCTGGGGCTCCCTAGCCTGCGTCTGGTTCACGCCGGAGCAGCAGGGGAGCAAGCTCTCTCCGCGGGGCCGCCTCTGCGCCTTCGTTGGCGTCGCCCCGCGGTCAAAGGCCTGGCGGATCTGGGACCCCGAGCGCCGCCGCATCGTGGAGTCCCATGACGCTCTCTTCTTCGAGCATCTCGCCTTCCGCGACCTTGCTCGCATCCACACTCTGCGTGTTGCTCATGCCCCTGGGTGTTCCGGTCCCCGTCGTGTGGGGGAGGCTCCTGGTCCGGTTGGCACAGTGCCCCCGTCCAGTGTGGTCACTCCGTCGCCGGCACCCCTGGGGCTGTCCCCAGCGGTTGTGCCCACCGGCACTCCCAGCCCCGCCCCGTCTGTGGCTCGCTCCTCTGCCCCTGACTCTCCGCGCTCGCCCGTGTCCGCGTTTGCGTCTGAGTCTGCCTCCGCGTCTGCGGCTCTGCCTGATCCTGTGTCTGTTTCCGCGTCTGAGACTGAGTCTGACCCTGCGTCTGCTTCTACGTCTGAAGCTCACTCTGATCATGCGTCCGCATCCGTGTCTGGTACTGAGCTGTCCCTGTCTCTGGTCACAGACGCGCCTGCGTCTGCCGTGGGCCTGACCCCAGCTGGTGATGCCACGCCAGCCTCGAGTGGCACGCCTGCCGTGCAGTCCACACCGGCATGTGAGTCAGCAGCGCCCACTGCTCCTGCCCCGTCGGACCCCTACACACGGGCACCCGGCGGACGTCTTCGCCCGCGCCCCACATGCAGCGTCGCCAGCGGTGATCCGGGCACAAAGGTCCTCGGCCTGAGTGCGCGCGGCCTTGCTGAGGTTCACCCTGGCTGTGCCACTGGTGCGGCACTACTTGCTCATGAGCGCGGTCTTGCTCGTGACGCCGCTGAGTCCATGGTGACGATCGACCCTCCCTCTGTAGCATATGCACTGGTTACACGGAGTGCACCAGTGCTGGCTCCCGATCCCACCAGTTTGCCTGAGGCCTTGTCGGCCCTTGATGCTGAGCAGTGGCGCACTGCCTGCCAGGCTGAGCTTGATGCCATCCGCGAGCACGGCGTCATTGAGCTGGTGGACTTGCCAAAGAACCGCAAGGCCATCAAGGCCAAGTGGGTTCTATGCAAGAAACTTAAGCTAGAAGGCATTGTGGAGCACTACAAGGCGCGCCTGACAGCAAAGGGCTTCTCTCAGGTCCCTGGTGTGGACTACACCGAGACCTTTGCCCCAGTTGGGCGGATGATGACCACACTCACGTTGCTGAGCCAGGTGGCACAGCACGACTGGGAACTCCATCAGATGGATGTCAATAACGCCTTCCTAAATGGGGATCTTGAGGAGGAGATTTACATGGTCCAGCCGCCTGGCTTTGAGGATGGTACCGGTCATGTGCACCGGCTGCGGAAGGCCTTGTACGGCCTGAAGCAGTCACTGCGCTGCTGGAACCAGGAGATCACCAGCACGCTGAGACGCGCTGGATATTCAGAGTGATGCTGACCCATCCCTGTTCATCTCACAGTCCCGAGCACCGCTCGCTGCCATCCTTGTCTACGTGGACGATCTTCTGATCGCCTCGCCCGACCTGGGAGCAGTGAATGCTGCCAAGGCCGTTCTCTCCTCGGCCTACAAGATGAAGGATCTTGGTGAGGCCTCTGTCTTTTTGGGGATGGAGATCGTGCGCGACCGTGTTCGTCGCACACTCCGTGTCCATCAGGGTCGCTACGTAGAGACCGTGGGGGAGCGCTTTGCCGACCTCCTCACGGCCGTCCGCACGGCCTCCACGTCCATGTTCCCTGAGGGGCAGGCCGCCCTGAAGGTCGATGACCCAGCGGACCTGGGGGAGCCGGTTGATGTGACCCTGTACCTGCGAGTCATCGGCTCGCTCATGTACTTGGCCACCACGACACGGCCCGACATTGCCTTCACTGTCAACCTGCTCGCCCAGTTCTCGCAGGCTCCGCGCCAGCGAACACTGGAGGCCGCAGTCCGGTGTGTGCGCTACATTTTGTCCACCGCACGCTTCGGCCTGTGCTTTCGCGAGCAGGTGTCCGTTGTGCTCGATGGGTACACAGACAGCGACTGGGCGTGGAGTCCAGATGGCAAAAGCCGCACCGGCNCTCCTCGCGGCCGTCCGCACGGCCTCCACGCCCATGACCCCTGAGGGGCAGGCCGCCCTGAAGGTCGATGACCCAGCGGACCTGGGGGAGCCAGTTGATGTGACCCTGTACCTGCGAGTCATCGGCTCGCTCATGTACTTGGCCACCACGACACGGCCCGACATTGCCTTCACTGTCAACCTGCTCGCCCAGTTCTCGCAGGCTCCGCGCCAGCGAACACTGGAGGCCGCAGTCCGGTGTGTGCGCTACATTTTGTCCACCGCACGCTTCGGCCTGTGCTTTCGCGAGCAGGTGTCCGTTGTGCTCGATGGGTACACAGACAGCGACTGGGCCTGGAGTCCAGATGGCAAAAGCCGCACCGGCTACATCTTCCTCATTGGAGGTACTGTAGTGTCCTGGCGAAGTGGGAAGTAGGGCTGCATCGCACGCAGTACTGTTGAGGTAGAGTATGTTGCCCTAGGTGCCGGTGCAGCGGAATGTGTCTGGCTCATCTGTCTGTTGCGTGAACTACGTCAGTCCATTGCCCCCGTGGTTCTCCAGTGTGACAACATGAGCGCGGAGGCCATCGCCAAGAACTCAAGTGTGTTCCATGCACGCACGAAGCACATCAATGTCGAGCATCACTTCGTGCGTGACCTGGTTGATCGTGGTGAGATCCGAGTCATCCACGTGAGCACTGACAGGCAGTGCGCGGATTTTCTGACCAAGGCTCTGGGTCGTTTGAAGTTTCATGCGGCCACTCGTTCCGTTGGACTCTGCCCCACCCCTATTGCAGGTTGATTCCTCATGTGCCACCCTGTATGTGTTGTGCCTACTGCTTGCAGCGGTTGTGCGTTTCCTGCTCTGTACAACGTCAGTGTCTGCATGTGCATGGACGTGTTTCGCCCTCCGGTCATGGGGGAGTGTTGTTGTGTGTGTCGTACACAGCTTACGGTGACCCCTCGGCTCATGTCCATTCACGTGCAGATCCCTGAGACTGGCGACGGCGGCAGCAGGCTGGCAGCCGGTGGCGACGGGCGCCCAGAAGACTTCCGTATTTTGTAGACTCGTGCTGTGTCAGAGCACGTAGGCGTGCAGCCTATCAGGATGTAGATCTCGTCGACGTGGCCGTTCTGGTTCAAACGGCTCGTCGTTCTGACGTGTCTGCAGGGAATTGTGACCAAAACTGTGTTTTTGCCACTGTTTTGTCCTGCTAGAAAAATAGCGCCGTTGTGCGCCGTGTGTGTGTGTGCATCCACTAGGTCCGTGACAGTATTTAGGTTGGCCAGACCTCAGTTGTCATTTCTCTCTGCACATTTCAAACATTTGCAGCTTCTGACACTTGTGTTTATGTGTCCCTAGCCACCCCCTTGCTGTTCTCACCTCCACCTGTGCGTGCTAGTGAGTTAGCTAGCTGGCTTGCGTTGCCACGCTAGCGACAGCATTGCTAGGAGCTGTCTCTCACGATGGCCGTGGGAAAAAATCCGACCCCGCCACCAAGCGGGCCAATGCTACCGAAAAAAGTCCGGCAGCATTTCCCCTGCACTGGCACATATGGGGGTCCGCCGCCGTTGTCTGGCACCTGTACGCTAGTCTTCTGCTGCTGCTGCTATGCTCTGGCTGTGATACCAAGAAGGAAAGGCTAGGCAGCAGGTTGGGGCAGCAGCATTTTTTATGCAGCATGGGGGCTTCCACGCTCGTNGAACGCTGTCGTTTGGTCAGAATGAGCTAGAAAAATAGCAGCAAAGAGTTATGGCTGCCCAAACCTGGGCAGTGCCTACGATGGTCCATGATGCCAGATAGTGCCACGCAACGTGAGACATGGACCCTAGGCAGAGCATGACGTTGCAAACGCATGCAGACAACATCTGCAGTGACAGTGACCGCCGGCGGCCCAACCGTCGAGGAGGCCTGCCGATGGAGCTGAGCGCGTCGCAAGAGGGAGGAGGCTCCAGTGAGCTGCGAGTAGGCCTCAGCGTGTGCGGCTCCATTGGATGACACTCCAGCGGCGTCGAGTCTCGTCGTCAGTCATCTGCACGCCGATGTACACAAGCTGGGAGGACACAACAGAGCACAATGAGAGATGCGCAAAAACGAACACTCCCCCATGACTCACAGGCGTAGTGCACATGGGCAGGCAGAGACACAGTCAACAATCAGACTCCCAGGACACAGCCGTGCCGCCGATCAGAAAGATCCAGCCTGTGCGACTCTGACCATATGGACTGCCGGCCCAGTCACTGTCGGTGTAGCCCACCGCGACGACAGACGACTGGCGGCAGAACATGAGACCTCGCCGAGGAGTCGAGATGACGTAGCGCAATACTCGGATCGCGGCCTCAAAGTGGAGGTGACGCGGCTCCTAAGAAAACTGAGCCGGGAGGTTGACGGCGAACGTGATGTCTGGGCGCGTCGTCATCGCCAAGAATATCAGTGACCCGATGACTCGTAGATATGAGGTCACGTCAATTGGCTCCCACACAACGGCTGGGTCAGGACTCTTTAGCTGCACGTGACCATCAGGTGACATGGGTGAAGATGCGCTCGGCACGAGGGGCAGGTCCTCGGCGAAGCGAGTAGACAAGGTCTACACATAGGCAGCCTGGTGAACGTGCAGGACGCCTTGGGAGCGATCATGCTCGAGCTGTATGCCTAGGAAGACTCGGGCATACCCGATATCCTTCATTTGGTAGGCGGCGTGCAGCAGGTCCTTGACACGCTGGATGGTAGCCATGTCAGGCGACGCGAAGAGGAGGTCGTCGACGTAGACTTGAACAGCGGTGAAGGCCTGGCCTTGCGGGCTGACTAACAGTGTGTGGTCAGCGGTGCTGCGCTGGAGGCTGCCGCGGATGAGCGTGCTGCTGATCTCGTGGTTCCCGCACCGAGGTGACTGCTTCAGGCCATAGAGGGCCTTCTGCAGCCACCATACCCTCCCCGTGCCGTCGTCGAAGCCTGGGGGTTGCACCATGTAGAGCTCCTCACCCTCCAGTGAGCCATGGAGGAAAGCGTTGCTCACGTCCATCTGATACAGCTCCCACCCATGGTGGGCAACCAGGCTGAAGAGCGCCCAACTAGTGGAGAACCGACCAATTGAGGAAAAGATCTGGTCGTAGTAAACCCCAGGGACCTGAGCAAACCCTTTGGCTGTGAGGCGGGCCTTGTACTTGTCCAAGGACCTGTGAGGATTCCATTTGCACCGAAAGACCCACTTGGCACCGATGGCCTTCCGACCTGGAGGGAGGTCGACGAGGTTATACACATGGTGCTGCTGGATAGCAGCAACCTCGTCGGTGCAGGCAGCATCCTAGTGTGCGGCCTCAGGCGAGGCTCGAGCCTTGCGTAGGGTGGCTTNGCCTACGATGGTCCATGATGCCAGATAGTGCCACGCAACGTGAGACATGGACCCTAGGCAGAGCATGACGTTGCAAACGCATGCAGACAACATCTGCAGTGACAGTGACCGCCGGCGGCCCAACCGTCGAGGAGGCCTGCCGATGGAGCTGAGCGCGTCGCAAGAGGGAGGAGGCTCCAGTGAGCTGCGAGTAGGCCTCAGCGTGTGCGGCTCCATTGGACGACACTCCAGCGGCGTCGAGTCTCGTCGTCAGTCATCTGCACGCCGATGTACACAAGCTGGGAGGACACAACAGAGCACAATGAGAGATGCGCAAAAACGAACACTCCCCCATGACTCACAGGCATAGTGCACATGGGCAGGTAGAGACACAGTCAACAATCAGACTCCCAGGACACAGCCGTGCCGCCGATCAGAAAGATCCAGCCTGTGCGACTCTGACCATATGGACTGCCGGCCCAGTCACTGTCGGTGTAGCCCACCGCGACGACAGACGGCTGGCGGCAGAACATGAGACCTCGCCGAGGAGTCGAGATGACGTAGCGCAGTACTCGGATCACGGCCTCAAAGTGGAGGTGACGCGGCTCCTAAGAAAACTGAGCCGGGAGGTTGACGGCGAACGTGATGTCTGGGCGCGTCGTCATCGCCAAGAATATCAGTGACCCGATGACTCGTAGATATGAGGTCACGTCAATTGGCTCCCACACAACGGCTGGGTCAGGACTCTTCAGCTGCACGTGACCATCAGGTGACATGGGTGAAGATGCGCTCGGCACGAGGGGCAGGTCCTCGGCGAAGCGAGTAGACAAGGTCTACACATAGGCAGCCTGGTGAACGTGCAGGACGCCTTGGGAGCGATCATGCTCGAGCTCTATGCCTAGGAAGACTCGGGCACACCCGATATCCTTCATTTGGTAGGCGGCGTGCAGCAGGTCCTTGACACGCTGGATGGTAGCCATGTCAGGCGACGCGAAGAGGAGGTCGTCGACGTAGACTTGAACAGCGGTGAAGGCCTGGACTTGCGGGCTGACTAACAGTGTGTGGTCAGCAGTGCTGCGCTGGAGGCTGCCGCGGATGAGCGTGCTGCTGATCTCGTGGTTCCTGCACCGAGGTGACTGCTTCAGGCCATAGAGGGCCTTCTGCAGCCACCATACCCTCCCCGTGCCGTCGTCGAAGCCTGGGGGTTGCACCATGTAGAGCTCCTCACCCTCCAGTGAGCCATGGAGGAAAGCGTTGCTCACGTCCATCTGATACAGCTCCCACCCATGGTGGGCAACCAGGCTGAAGAGCGCCCAACTAGTGGAGAACCGGCCAATTGAGGAAAAGATCTGGTCGTAGTAAACCCCAGGGACCTGAGCAAACCCTTTGGCTGTGAGGCGGGCCTTGTACTTGTCCAAGGACCTGTCAGGATTCCATTTTCACCGAAAGACCCACTTGGCACCGATGGCCTTCCGACCTGGAGGGAGGTCGACGAGGTTATACACATGGTGCTGCTGGATAGCAGCAACCTCGTCGGTGCAGGCAGCATCCTAGTGTGCGGCCTCAGGCGAGGCTCGAGCCTTGCGTAGGGTGGCTTGGTCCTCCGGGCGTGTTGTGGAGCAGACAAAGAGAGCCTGAGCATCTCAAGCTCTAGGTTGGAGGCGCGCGAGTGTAGTCGTGACAGCATGCCGATGCTCATGATGGAGCATGACGTAGCCCAGTGCGGAGTCTGGGTGAAGGTCTGCAATAAGGGCTGAAGTGTTCAGGCCGAGGGCCTTGGTGCCAGGGTCCCCACTCACGACCGTGGGAGTGGAAGAGACGCAAGGAGCCACAGGGGGCCGAGGCGCCACGGGGTGTGGTGCGGCGGTCTGCGTACTCATTGACAACCTGGGTCGGAGGCTGCCGCCTGGGCCACGTGTGTAGCGCTGGCCAACGGGGGTGGACGGGGCTGCTGATCCAGAGGGATTAGTGGACACGACTGGGGCTGTCGGCGCGGAGGGGCTAGTGGGCACGACTGGTGCTGCTAGATCGGAGGGACCGACGGATGCGACTGGGGCCGCCGGCTCGGATGGGCCAGCGGACGCGCCTGGGGACGTCGGCTTGGAGGGGCCAGGGGGCGCGATTGGGGCGGCTAGCTCGGAGGGGCCAGGGGGTGCGACAGAGGCTGCCGGTCCGGAGGTGCCAGCGGGCGCAACTGCGGCGACCGGTCCAAGAGGGACCAGTGGAAGTGACTGGAGCTGCCGGCCCAGAGGGGCCACTAGGCGCAACTGGGTCTGCCGGCTTGGAGGGGCCAGTGGGTGCGTCTGGGACTGCTGGCTCAGAGGGGCCACAGGGTGCGACTGAGGCTGTCGGTCCAGAGGTGCCGGCGCGCACAACTAGGGCGACCGGCCCAGAGGGTCGAGTGGACGTGACTGGGGCTGCCGACCCGGAGGGGCCAGTAGGCGCAGCTGGGTCTGCCTGCTCGGAGGGGCCAGCGGGTGCGACTGTGGCTGCTGGCTCGGAGGGGCCGGCGGGCGTGACTGGGACGATTGGCTCAGGGGGACCCAGGGATGGGCCACCCGTAAGCGGCAGGACGGAGTACGGACTCACCACTCCCCCACGCGACGGGAGGGACACCGATGAGCCGGAGCGAACAAGATCGCGCGGAAACATCTCCTCAAAGAAGAGAGCATCGCGGGACTCGATGATGCAGTGTCGGGAGGGACCCCAGAAGCGCCAAGCCTTGGACTGATAAGAGACACCGAGAAAGGTACAAGGACACCCGCGGGGGACGAGCTTGCCGCCCTGCTGCGGGGCGGGCATCCACACGATGGCCACGTAGTCCCAGACTCGAGCAGGACAGAGGTCGGCGCGCTGGCCGTACCAGTGCTGGTACGGCGTGGACTGGCAGGGAAGGGGTATGTGAGGAATCCGGTTCCAGACCCACGTCATGTAGGCCATGGCTTCAAAATAGAAGCCATCAGAGAGGCCACACTCAACCCGCATGGTGGGGACGGCGTCAGCCATGGTACGGTTCCATCGCACGAAAACGTCGTTCTGGGCGGGCGTTTAGGACGCAGAAGTCTCGTGGTGGATACCGAGGGAGGCGAGAAAAGTTGTGATCTCGCCCATGTACTCACCACTGTGATCAGAGCAAAAACGGCGAAGAGATCGACCACATTCGCGTTTCGCAAGGACAAGCCAATCCTGAATGGCACGGGCAACATTGCTCTTCTGCAGAAGACTCAGCGGTAGCGAGAATAGTCGTCTGTGAGGGTGAGGACATAGCGCTCATGCTTCGCGATGGACTCGGTAGGGAGAGGACCCATGACATCGGAGTGGACTAGTACGAGAGGGGCGGAAGCACGGGAGGAGGACGGAGGGTATGTGGACCGGTGCATCTTGCCTTGAGCCAATCAATGCACTCCGTCGGGCATGGCAAAGGGAAAGTCTCAGGGTCAAGGCCCTTGGCCGGCTGGGTGCGGAGCATGCTCACGACGGCAGCAGAGTGGACGTGGCAAAGGCGGCGGTGCAAGAGACGAGTGTGCTGCGGAGAAAGGGTGCTAGTGACAAACACATGGCCTGTGGCGGCTGACGGGGAGGGGGCGGACGGAGAGGAGGACAGACGAGGCACGTGCCATAGGTTGCCACGGGCGGTGGCGTGAAGAACAACAAGACCTGACGGACACAACAACATAGCGCCAACACCACACGAGTTACACAACATCCATGCTCATGCGGTCCAGGGCAGTAACGGACAGGAGGCTGAGCTCAAGACCAGGGACAAAAATGACATCGGTCAGGAAGACATCACTGGCAGGACCACGGAAACGAAGGACATCGATGCCGCGGACAGGTAACACCTGGCTGGAGCCTCCGAACACTGGAGAAATTGCCAACATGACCAATCATACTGAAGGTTTTGAGAGAGGTCGTCATGTGATGCGTGGCCCCGGAGTCGATGATCCAGGTCTCGGTCGGGTCCTGGACCGGAGTCGCCAGATTGCTAACAGTCACATGGTGGAAGGGGGCGCGAACCGAGACTGCCAATCATCAAGCTACGCGACGTCATCATGGAAGGGGACAGAGGAGACCATGGATGGCAGCGGGACAGACGAGGACGTAGGACACGGCCGTAGCTCAATCTCAGTCATGCAGGGCAAGGGGGACGAGCAGGGGGTGACGTAACTTGCACTTCCCTGGGAGGGGAGGACGAGGCAGGCCGAGCTCAAGCGCAATGAACTGCTCCAGCTGGCGCTCCCGTGTGGACGGCTCGGAAGTGTAGACTGAGTGCGGAGTGATGGGGCCTAAGCCCGGATAGAAGGAGGGTTGCCCCAGTGAAGGGAATGGAGGCGCCGACGGCTGCGGATGATGCTGCTGTGGAGCTGGCATCTACAAGACCGGTGTCGCGGTCGGAGGAGTAGAGCTGTTGGATGGGGTCGAGGCGTCAGAGGCGGCGACAGTGACGGTGGTAGAGGCAAGACGATGCTCCCGCTAGCGACGTACGGTGGTGATGACGCGCGCCTCGTCCGTCAGCAGCGGGAACGTATACCATCCGTGCCCTGATTGGCCACAGATGTGGAAGACTGAGCCACCGTCACTAGACCCAGACGACTGCTGCTGGTGCTGTCCCTTGCCCTTCTTGCTCCGTTTCTTCTTCTTCCCAGGCGACGAGGATGTGGTAGAGGTAGTTGTACTATGCTCATAGCAGAGCATGGACTATGTTGTACTATGCTCATAGCAGAGCATGGACCCCTCGCCGTGCATCTCCCATAACGTCGCATCAGGTCGAGGTCCACACAACACTCCCCCTGGGCAGGTGTACCTTGCGGCGATGTCCTCGATGGAGATACTAATGCTGTAGCTGAAAAGATCCTGGGCGATGAATCATGTACTCTCTCTACCATGTAGAGGTAGCTCCCCCAGCCATGTATGAGTCGGCTCCCTCCCTCAAAGACGAAGTGGTGTCTCCAGCTAGGACTCCTCACGTCGCAACTGCATCACGTGGAGTGTACCAGTCATCGCGTGACTGCCAAGGGTCCTAACTCACAGTCTCTCCTCTCTTTGCTCTACCATAATGCATCTGTGTACGCCAGAGGAAAGGGAATCGGCGAGCAACACGCGAGCGTGGATGAAGTGGTGGAGCTGGCCTCCGATGTGGGATAGAGCATCATAAGGCATAGGGGTGTACGGTCAGAAGAGGAGGGTTGGAGCGACGGACCGGATCACCACTCATGGAGGAAGGTGACGATGGAGTAGCATAGTCGGGTGGATGAATGTGCGTGATGGCAGCAACAGACGGAGGGGCGGTGATGGAGTCGACAGGAACGAAGATGGCAGAAATTGAAGGTACGCTCAGCTCTCCTGTGCTATTGTCTCCATCGAATGTCATACTTAGAGTTGCTACATGATCCTCCCTGACTATGGGTGTGCGAGATCCTGGTAGTGGCAAGCTCATGCCGATAGTACTGGTGCTCCCCTCCTCTAAGAATCCCTCATGCGCTCCCATCACCTCTCGCTACAGCATCACTACACACTCTTGCGGGTCAGCGTAATCTGCCTCGAACATGTGGAGGTGTCCCATGTCTGCCTTGCATAGGATAAACTCTACCTCAATGGATACTGCACATGCAGACTGCAGAAATCATGAGTACAGCTCCATCTGCATCTCTTCTACTAAAGACGATGGAGCCGGTTACTGCTGCATCCACTTGGGGGTCAACCACACTCACAATGTGCTGAGACGCTAGAACATCGGATGCAGCTGCAGATGTCGCATCCATACCATAGCTCATGTCTGTCATACGAGGAGGAATGAGCGGTCGCATGCCAAGAGAGAAGGAGGAGGAGTCGTCACAGTCCATGGAGCATGTGGAAATGTTGTTCGTGCCGGTACTGCCATTCTCAGCGTCCATGTGATCTGCAGGGTCACCAACAGGTGAACACGATAGGGCAGAATGCAGCTCCTGCTGATGAGGTGACTCCATCCATGTGTACGGATCTGCTCCATTGTCCTTGACTGCCATCGTAGTGGACACAGGTGTGTAGTACTACAGCTCAACACTGCCGGTCAAGGCGACAAGTAAGCGCAGCTGGTACTCGCGCACCATTTCGCCAGGAAGGCTGGTCGCTGCCACCTGCTCGATAATGGAGTGAAGACCACCACCTGACTTGTCATGTGTGTCGCTGCTCCATCGTGAGTACAAGATCCTGTAGACTCTAGGAACATGGACGACTCCTCACGCTGAAGCTGGTCCTCAGGTAGCATAGATGACATGGTAGAATTTTCTGTTTCTGCTGCATCACGTGTCCCAATGACACCTCTCAGAATTGCAGCTCTCAAGAATGCCTCAACCTCTAAAAGACCAGCCGGCCGACTCTGCTCATGCACTGCGACCGTTGTCGGGCTGGTGTGAGTGTCGTGCGCTTGCGCCCTCGGAAATCTGTATGGGGCATCTCGATCCACATGATACTGCAAGGCACCGCAAGGCCGCTGCCGGTCGGAGTCGCAAGTGGCATCACCCAGGCACGCGGGACCTGCACTCCTCCTGATGATACCTGCTACTATAGAACGTCTGGCTCCTGTCCCAGCGTAGATGTCGTCCTCGATGATATGCACGTCCCAAGCACTCTAACCTCCACTGGAATGGTATGAATGTGTTGCACACTCTCCCCCAAAAGTCTGGTAGACGCATCCCGATCTATACGAGACTCCTATGCCACCGCTGGGCCGCCACCGATCAGAGCCGCGAGTGGCACCGCCCAAGGACACCGTGCATGTGCTCCTCCTGATGTAACCTGTCGCTGCAAAAGATCTGGATCCAGTCTGGACGTGGAAGTCGAGCTCGATGACACGCAAGTATCCACCATGAACACCATGTTGGGATCAGACTCCACGTCATGTGCTGTCACCGCATCGTCTCAATCTGCCTGAGCTAATGCTCGGGCACCACGGCCCGACGCAAGTGCGGGTCCTGTCGCTAAGGTCACAACAGGCAATACGCAGTGACCACACTCCCCCTTGATAGGTACAGTAATAGAAGCCGAGGAGGTGGAGGATGTATCAAAATCAGTGTGAGCACAGCGTGTAGAGCGCTGGCGCTGACGCCACGGTGACACACGACTGGAACGACTACATGAAGGCATGTCATCGCGCATTGGCATCGTGGTCACAGGAGAGTGGAGGATCGAAAGGGTGGTGGCAGCCTGGGACTAACTGACATGTGGAGCTGAAGGTACACCATTGGATGAGGAAGGAGGAGAGGATGAAGGAGATGTGATCGAAGAAGCCATCGATGAACTAGTAGCAGAAGCATGCTCGGTGACGACGAGGTCACAAAGCCGTTGTACCATCTGTCTCAAGCCGTGGATATTGGCAAAGATGGTCGCCAGAGGTCCAGCTAGGGGATCTACCAACACTGGCAGATCCGTATGCTGTGGAAGATGCATGCTCAGGTGAGGTTGAAGCCAAGGTGGATGCCAACCGCAAGGGCGCGTCCA
>SZWC01006763.1:73020-83553 GCA_023375785.1 Penium margaritaceum | reverse complement strand
TGGACGGGTGGTCGTGGCTAGCTCCAAAGTGAGAAAACAAGATATAAGTGTAGGTTGACATCCAGTCTTCCCAAGGTGTGCCGAGTCATCAACCTTCATGGCGCCTTGCATGTCACCTGGAATAGGGGTGGATGCCGTTGGGAATGTTGGTGTATGTGCTTTGGGTTGTCTGAGTGCTGGATAGTGTTGTACAGTGAGTGCTTCTCTGTTTGCCATGATGATGCTCCAGCAGCTATATTGCTTCTTCTGTAGCATGTATGATGCATTCTAGCCACCTAGTTCATCCATGCATGGCTGACAGAAATTGCCTGAGTGGTGGAGGCCCGGGCACTCTGTGGCCTGTGCTTGTGCCCCAGGAGACCCCATTATGGTTGGACTCATGTTATCTCTCACAGGTTGCGTATCATCCCTGTGGTTGAGACCTCGGTACGCAATGATATGTACTAGTACCTCGGGAGACCCAGTACCTTTACAGGCTTTGGACCACACTTTTAGAAGCTTGGATCTGTTATGTGTGATTTTGTGTGGCCAAGACCCGGACGCCCAGTGACATGTTTCGGCGTCTGGGGAAGTCAAGCATGCCTAGCTTTCATTCACCGGTGGTTCTAGCATTCTATCGTGGAGTTTGGACGTGCTTAAAGCATGTGTTTCTTCTCGACGGTGGAGACACGGGAACTCGACATGTTTCAATGTCTCGGAATACCTGTCTCATTGGGCTTCGTGTTTTGTTCTGTTCATTTTATCTGTCCGTGTACTTTGGTGCGGCGGGGATGACAGGACCTGGTGGGCTAGCTACCTTTTCCGTGTTGTTAATACAACTGTGTGAGTTAGAGCAAATGAGAGAGCGCAAGTATGGGAGATGCCATGGATGTTGGAAGCTCACTTAGAAAAATGTGAAACAAGTGATGAGGTGTTGGGGAGAGTGAGGACTTAGGTTGCACGACGAAGCAAAACCCGCCTCATGCATCACACACGAGGTATGACCACCGCCACCCATGACGTCGACTCAGACCTCATAGAATATTTTGTGAGCGGTTGCTCAACAAAAATCCTACAGCATGACCCCAACAGGATCATTGATTGGCCACTAACCAAAGCAATCTACAACCCACAATCATGCAAATCCACATCATCCTAAAGTGTATGTAGACATGCCACCATAGTGAGCTTTCTGCAACTGTATTCCATTAGAAACTTCAAAGAGTTGCTTGCTAGCCCATCGGCACAAGCCTAAAGCTATCCAAGTGGCATAGGCAATATGGATGGAGCCATTGAGAATCCTGAGAGAATCTTATGTGTCATCGCCTCATAGCACCATCTGGTTGGCATGATAGCCATGTTGATTTACTCTCCTACATATATGCATGTGTGAGGCATGTGGACAGATAACAATGTGCTGGCAATTAAACACTTGAACACCAGTACCAACATCCCCTCTTGGCCCACAGACAAGCAAGAACACAAGTCATAGGTGACAACATGGCATGCACATGGAGCAATAGAGATGTACATGGCAAAGCTCCAAGATGAAAATGACATTCAGGCTCAGTCAGGTGGAGAGGATGCGAGTGTACAACCAACTGCATGGACATTAAACTTGAAAGAGCAAGAGCTGAGAACCTTGGTCAAAAAGTGGGCCCGTTGAGAACGTGTCCACCAAGACAACGTTGCCGACACCAACACCGATTCCCTCACAAAAAAATGGTGCTCCACATTCATATGTTTGGTGCGTGAGTGATGCATGCCATGATTCTCAGCTATGACCTTGGTGCTCTGGTTGTCACAGCAAAGAGTGATGTAGCAAATGGGTACGCATAGCTGCTCAAGCATCCGGCATGGCCAAACACTTTTACATGCACCTGAGCCGAGAGCAACATATTCAGAATCTCTAGAGCTCCTAGCAACACATCCTTGTTTGCCACTCTTCCAAGACATAACATTATCAATGAATAAGAAATGTACCCTGACCGACTGCGAGCGTCTGTGCCATGCGCCCAGTCAGTGTCAGTGAAACCATTGACAAATACGGAGGGTTGTGCTTTGTAACAGAGGTTAATACGTGCTATAGAGAGCGTACATCGCATAATATAAAGTGCAGCTCAAGATGACGCTGTTGTGGACAATGAAAAAACTAAGCTAGATACTTGACGGCACACGCAACGTCACTGCATGTCGTTGTAGCAAGGTACATCAACAAGCTAGTCACCCGAAGATAGTCAGTGACATCAAACACGCTCTAACCGGACCACATCACGTGTTTTCAGCAATCTTTGGCCTGCAATGGTCATGGGGGTAGAGGCAAGTGGAATGGAAGTGAGAAGCGAATCAAAGCACTGACCGGCTGTGCATGTAGGCTGCCTCATGTTCGTGAAACACGTGGTTGGGACAGTCTCGCTCGAGTTCCATGTCAAGGAATACCCAGGCTGGACCAAGTTCATTCATCTTGTAGACTACTTACGAAAGGGACTTTACATATAAAGCATGATAAATATTAGGAAAGACAATTAAAATTTCATCAACATACACAAGGACGACAGTGGGGATGGAGAATTGAGAAACAATGCAAGATCAAGCTCTGTTTTCCCATGGTGATATCCATATTCTAGTGAGGTATGGTTAGTCGAGGCCATTTCATACACTAGTTTTTTGGTGTGTACCCTGAGTGTGCTCTCTTACAAGGGAGTAGCTTACACCAATCCTTACTCTTTCCACAGTGCATGAGAAGAGTGTGCTTTTGTCATATATAGCCTGAAAATCTCTTATGAGGAAAGACTCCAATGCGTGGGGTTAGTGCATGTGACCAATGTGCTCAGACACCATACAAAAATACACTTAGAGTGCACTCAGTGCGTGGACCTAGTGCATGTGGCGAGTGCAATAGGTCTCCACACAAAAATACACTAAGAGTGCACTAAGAGCACTACTGTGTCGTATTTAGGGGCTAGTGGCTGACATGAGACATTCTTGTCTNAAAATCAGGCTAGCAACAAAAATCCTACTAGACTCCTCGAACAGCTTCCCATCCCTGAGACACCATGGGAGTACATCAGCATGGACTTCATTACTGGTCTTCCGGACATGGTCCATGACCACGATGCAATACTAATGGTTGTTGATTTTTTGAAGAAAATGACACACTTCATTCCTAAAACCACAGATATGAACACAGAGGAGACCACTCGTCTCTTATTTGAGGGTGTCGTGAAGTACCATGGCCTACTATTGCGTATTATCTCCTATCAAGATAGAGAAAGTGCCAAGTTCTGGCAAAAGATGTACGAGTACTTTGGCAGCATGTCGCACTTGTCGCATGTGCTCTGTTTGTCTCTCAAACTGAGAGAAAAACAGAGCACATGAATCGTACTCTGGAGCAAATGCTCCACATGTATGTAGACCTTGCCATCAATGACAAGGAAAAATTCCTAGCATTGACTGAGTTTGTAATGAACAACTCGGTGAACAGTCTACACGGTTTACACCGTTTCTGTTGGTTGCCATCTAGTGGTGCCCTCCACATTTGTGAAGAGTGAGATTACACAAAGACATTTTCTTTCTACTCAACCTTTGCTCAGCGCATAGACTCTTTGTTACAAGAGGCAAAGGGTCACCTTCAAGCAGCTTGGCAATGACAAAATGCATATGTCGGTAAAATCGCTCTGAGATCTCGTTTGACATCGGTGACAAAGTGTTGCTTAGTTCTAAGAACCTTCAATCGAAGTTGCTAGGGGCGTGAAAACTTCTATCGAAGTGGATTAGACCATTTTCCATCGTGGCATGCATCGGGTCAGTACCATAACAATTGCTGCTTCCGCCGAGTATGAAGATACATTACGTATTTTATGTGAGCCTGCTACGACAGACAAAACCGTTCAACCACCGCTAACAGTCCCTGCTACCGATGGCCAATACGAGGTCCTTTGTCTACTCCAGCACCAAGAGTGTGCACTCTGGTCATTCATTGTTAGAGAATACCTTGTTCATTGAGCCGGTTGTGGACATGACCTTAACTCATGGGAGCCCGAATCTCAGTTGCCCAAATGGGTGGTCAACGAGTACTAGAGGAAGCTTGTAGCTTGCACAAATCAACGCATGGCACGGGGTACCAGCTGAACGTGGAAAAAGTGAACAAATTCCCACAGGGCGGCATTCATGGATAGCGACCATAGGAGGTTGGGCACGCTCAACATGGTTGTCGCGTAGATGCTNCTGCCTCATGTTCGTGAAACACGTGGTTGGGACAGTCTCGCTCGAGTTCCATGTCAAGGAATACCCAGGCTGGACCAAGTTCATTCATCTTGTAGACTACTTACGAAAGGGACTTTACATATAAAGCATGATAAATATTAGGAAAGACAATTAAAATTTCATCAACATACACAAGGACGACAGTGGGGATGGAGAATTGAGAAACAATGCAAGATCAAGCTCTGTTTTCCCATGGTGATATCCATATTCTAGTGAGGTATGGTTAGTCGAGGCCATTTCATACACTAGTTTTTTGGTGTGTACCCTGAGTGTGCTCTCTTACAAGGGAGTAGCTTACACCAATCCTTACTCTTTCCACAGTGCATGAGAAGAGTGTGCTTTTGTCATATATAGCCTGAAAATCTCTTATGAGGAAAGACTCCAATGCGTGGGGTTAGTGCATGTGACCAATGTGCTCAGACACCATACAAAAATACACTTAGAGTGCACTCAGTGCGTGGACCTAGTGCATGTGGCGAGTGCAATAGGTCTCCACACAAAAATACACTAAGAGTGCACTAAGAGCACTACTGTGTCGTATTTAGGGGCTAGTGGCTGACATGAGACATTCTTGTCTTATTTAGGGGATCCATCTTTATGACATGAGAAATCCATGTTTTAATTAGTGTGTAATAGAAAACTGTGCTCATTCCATTTTCCAAAGAAAAAAAAAGAAGATAAATTTTTTGGTTTTTCCCTACCTTAGAAACAAAATTTTGTTAGAAAGATATCACCATTTAGGACCAACCATTGTGCTTTTAAGACTTTTTCTTCTTCAAGTATTAAATTTATCTGATGTATGTGCATTGTTATTTCCTTCCGTTTATTTAGACAATTCTATGTAGCTCTCTTGAGGACGTACAAATATACGCATAAGCTTATCTCCCTGTTCCACGACCTGTCAGTCGCAGGTCACGTGGTACCTCGAAAGACCGCACAGGCACTCTCGGAACACTGTTGGTGGCCAAGATGGAGTATTGATGTCTATAAGTATTGCATGACATGCAACCCGTCTTCAAAATCAGGCTAGCAACAAAAATCCTACTAGACTCCTCGAACAGCTTCCCATCCCTGAGACACCATGGGAGTACATCAGCATGGACTTCATTACTGGTCTTCCGGACATGGTCCATGACCACGATGCAATACTAATGGTTGTTGATTTTTTGAAGAAAATGACACACTTCATTCCTAAAACCACAGATATGAACACAGAGGAGACCACTCGTCTCTTATTTGAGGGTGTCGTGNATACATTACGTATTTTATGTGAGCCTGCTACGACAGACAAAACCGTTCAACCACCGCTAACAGTCCCTGCTACCGATGGCCAATACGAGGTCCTTTGTCTACTCCAGCACCAAGAGTGTGCACTCTGGTCATTCATTGTTAGAGAATACCTTGTTCATTGAGCCGGTTGTGGACATGACCTTAACTCATGGGAGCCCGAATCTCAGTTGCCCAAATGGGTGGTCAACGAGTACTAGAGGAAGCTTGTAGCTTGCACAAATCAACGCATGGCACGGGGTACCAGCTGAACGTGGAAAAAGTGAACAAATTCCCACAGGGCGGCATTCATGGATAGCGACCATAGGAGGTTGGGCACGCTCAACATGGTTGTCGCGTAGATGCTCTAGCCGAAAGGGGGGAGGCCACTAGCCATGATGACCGACAAGCTGCAGCTTAAGTCCAAGTGCCATACATGTGTTCATCTTTAATTGGTGATTGAAATAATAAATTTTCTTTCACAATGTCGATGAATCGCTATCGAGCACTCTCACTTCTTGGTTATGAAACGGGACGGTTCATAGTAAGTGGGGAGGAATGTAGCGAGAGGGCCAATTTGGCCCTCCCACCTCGTAGTAGTGAGGGGGTGGTTCGCAACCACCCCATGCTAATGCGAGGGGTGGCCGGTGGCCAGCCACACGTTGGCCGCCGGCCGGCTGGCGGCTGGTCAGATGACCGGCTGGCCATCCATCCGCAAGTCACCAGCCAGCGATCGAGCTGGTGGATTGGTTGGCGGCCAATACGGTATGAGGGGCTCGAGGACGAGGCATGTGGCCTCGTGCCCTCGTCCTCACTCGCCCTCCTTGCCAGCAAGAGCCAGCGAGGATGAGGGATCCTTCCAAGCAAGAGAGACACAAGAGGAAAAGAATATCAGTGGTGCAAAATTGCCGGACGTGCCCTGCACGCGACAATTTTGTGCGAGAACTCAAGTTTGTTTAGTATGAACTACAAGTTTCGAACGCAGAAAACTCNGGGGCTCGAGGACGAGGCATGTGGCCTCGTGCCCTCGTCCTCACTCGCCCTCCTTGCCAGCAAGAGCCAGCGAGGATGAGGGATCCTTCCAAGCAAGAGAGACACAAGAGGAAAAGAATATCAGTGGTGCAAAATTGCCGGACGTGCCCTGCACGCGACAATTTTGTGCGAGAACTCAAGTTTGTTTAGTATGAACTACAAGTTTCGAACGCAGAAAACTCATGTAAACTCAGGAGTTCAGAATAATACCCCCCTCGTTTTGGACCCATAACAAGGGGGCAAGGTAAAAAAGGAAGTGGGCGTCCGGAGACTCAAAATATTCAAGTCTCCTTGCATGGTTCGTTGATGACAATTGCCCCCAGGAGTGATGCGGAGGGGGACATCCCTCGAGCGAGCTCTAGATGCCATTCTACAAACTGCGACGACAACCTAAGTGCAGGAGCTAAGGCTAGGAAAATGAGATGAGAACTAGATTCTTGATCTCATCTGGAACTTTGAGACAACTCTGAAATTTTCTCGATCTTGTTAGGGTCCTGGGTCTTCCTATCTCGATCTCATCTCGAACGTGATGTGAGATTCCAAAAAAAATCTTGATCCCAGAATTTTTGTCTGAGATTCTCAGAATCGCATAAATGTTCAAAGTGGCACAGGGTATGCGCACATCATGGCAATATAGTACCTTGTCATAGTTAATTTATGGACACGCCTTTAGTGGTGGATTTTTTCATTACACATAAGCCAATGTTAACACTGTTCAAACCCATCACTCCCAAACACATCACACCCTTCACACTCTCACACTGATCTCATCTGTTGTGAGCCAAGTTTTCATTGTATAACATCAACCGACCTCAACATTGCAACATGAAAACATGCCATCTCTCACTTCCATTGAAGTTCAGTACCACACTCATACTCCACACCTCAATCGTACATCATGACATGGGAGAGAAATTCCAAGAATGAGATTTTCAAGATTGTCTCAAAATCATCCAATTTCTGGAATCTCGGTCTTGCTCATCTCTAAAACAAGATCATCTCGATCTCGTCTAAAAAACTGAGATTTTGAGATTTTGAGATTTTCCAATTCTCGAGATTGTCTCATTCTCGTTTTTTGCACCTTAGCAGGAGCTGGAGACACAGCCGTTACAGGCACCTTACAAACAAAGATAATGTACCCCGATTGGAAGTCCATCCCCCCGCTCAAATGTGTTTTTTTACTAGGTGAGTGTATCGGGGGGTGTATTGTACAATAGCTCAAAAGTGCACACAGGTGTGTTTATGCACTTGTGTACTAATTTGGAACCCCTCCATGTACAGTACGCAATACATCATCCCAAGGCACTCCGACTTAGGAGGAGGGAGGGGGTACGTCGCTTGACCATTGTTACCTGCTGCTCGAGCATTGGGTCACCCATTTGAATACTTAAAATCTGTATTAGGTGTCGACAAAACGGAGGACATGTATGTGTCTGTTTCCATATAACAAACATAGCATAAACTTTTAGAGATTACAGAGATAGGTTGAATCATAGAAATAGTACACTTTGAAGAAAATTGAAATAGATATCCTATATATTATAATGAAATAGCTTCTTAAGGACATCCAGTGAAACTCTTGTAGTCACATATGTAGATATTACTTTGCACGTGATTGTAGCAAGAAATTTCCAGGATACATTGTCAAGTTTCCAGGGTTTGGGTTCACTGGGCATAAATGAGGAAGACGGAGAAGGTTGATTAAAGGTTTTCTCCAGGCTACGCTCAGAGGCACCACGGTTGTTAACATTACCAGTGTTGTGGCAACCCCCCTAAGAGTGATCACCATCGTACAGCTGGGAAGGGAGGGGTAGTACTCAGGTGGAGGTGCGTAGTATGAGGACCGGCTGGAAGGAGGAAGCCAGCCAGGCACGTTGAGCCCAGAGGGCTGGGCCGCAACATGGTGAATCTGGCTTCTACTGGCAACACTGGAGGACGCGCCAGATGAAGTGGTTATGTTGGAGGTCCTAGTGGAGATTAGGGACAAGGACCTGGTGGACAAGCCAAACGCAGTGGTAGTCCGAGCCCAGTTTGCATACATAGGAGCAGTTAGGTGAGCATCATCTTGTGGTGGGGTTCTTTGGGGCAGAGTGGCCAGGTTAACCACTGGTCCAACAGGTGGTGATAGGAGAGGAAAAGGAAGACGACAACAGGTCATCACGATCCCTTCCATCGTGGCCCCTAGTATTGCCATTAACCCCACCCCAACTGCCACCGCCACGCCCGTAACCTGCACCAAGCACAGCATGTGCACCTCCTATAGAAGAGGAGGTGGTTCTAGACAAGAATTAGAGAGGGGAAGAGGGTGGAGCGATGCAGATGCTAACTGTTCAGATTATGCCACCAGTCAGAAAGCTGCTGTGAACTCATGAAGTCTCCAATGCCAGGTGGTACGTTAGCATCAACAAGCTCAAAGGCAAACTGCTTGAGTTCAACACAGGAAATATGAAGAAATCAGCCCTGTGGCAATGGATGGGCATGCATATAGCTGTCCAGGGATGGCCCTACCAAGTTCTTGAAGTTTCTTGAGACTGCGAGCCCAGTGCTCATCAGCAGTCTCATCTACACACATGTGAAGCTGGTTGAATTGAATAGTTTTTGTGCCTTGTGCTACATGCCTTGTGAAAGTGGTTTGGCAGCAAATGCGATCATAAGCGGCAACATGATTTGCAGACATGCACGTGCAGTGACAGAATTGTGCTAGCCAATCCCGTGAGATTGTGAGGGCTAGCGTTGATGAGTACGCAAGCAGCATGGGCAGAATCAGAAGGCAGGAGGGAAAATGATGCAGTAGCAGAAGGTTCAGATTTGAAGTAGTACTGCCAAAGCTGCTCCTCCTATGCCCACACACTGATGTGTAGCTCCCAGGAGGAGAAAGTAAGCTTAGGTATAAAGTGCAGTGGCATGGTCTCAAATTCACGTTGACGCCGAGGCAAGAGAGTACGCGGAAGAACTGCTGCAGCCATAGAGGAATCGGTCGTAACACCGGAGGAAGAGGAGCCAGTGGCTGCGCTTGTGCTGACGGTGTCAGCAGTGCCAACAGTGCTGGCGGTAGCAGCAACACGAACAAAGAAATCATGAGTAGAAAGCATGTACTGCAAGAAAAGGTCAGAAACTGCTCTGAAAACTCAGCCTTGGAGATGTCAGCATCCTGCTTGCATTTTTTGAAACTTTCCAGGGCTAGACGGGCATGGAAAATTTGCTCTTAGAGCTCTATGATGGCTGCTTTATGGTTAGATATGATGACTGTGCATGAAAAAAAAGTAGGATGCGTAGAGGAATATTTTGGTAGCATTTCCTTTGCCCTAGTGGGCGTAGGAATTAAAAAAAGTGGGTGGAGGAGTAGCCAGACTCTACAAAGGCGTGTACAAAGAGGCCACAGTCATGTGCAAGAACCAGCGAAGAGAGTAGAAGGAGCCAGGGCAGAGTGCGTACCTTGTGGAGAACATGGCAGCAGCACAAAAGAGCGACAGGAGCACAGTAGCAGCGGATGTATCATGCGCAGAAACCCAGGAGGCAGCTAAGGAAACAAGTCGCAAGAAAAAAGCGTACAAGGTGCGCTTGATGCGGATGCATCAAGCGCACCTTGTACCAATTGAGTGAGCCATCCACACGAGAACCATGTTAGCGGATTTGTGATTGTGGGGAAGCTCAGCACAATCATAGAAATCATTCTTGTTGAGGGCACAAAGCTCCTCCTGCATCAAATGCTCCCACAGTTTTTCATCAATTGCCTCATTTGACTGGTGTAAGTTACTAACTAGGCTGTCTATTGCACAAGCACCCGGGAAGCTAGACACAAGAAACACTACTGCATCAACAAGTCCAGCAAAGCTAATGCAACCATTGTGAGTGCCATTTCTACTCTTGCCACAGTAACCACAAGGGAAATGTATGCAGCTACAGAATTTTTGGAGGTGTAAATAGTGAAATTACTGCAGTGGTCTGGGCAGTGATAATGCAATCGCTTTTGTGCTCATATTTTTTACC